>UBIG03000065.1:0-82042 GCA_900464855.2 Musa schizocarpa
TAACTATGAACTTGCAGCCAAGAAATGAAGTGATTAAATATAATATACATTTAAGAACTGATAGTGTATAGTGAACGGTCAAATGACCTCGTCCACTCTTGAAGCCTTTCGCGATGAGCTCAAGCTCTTCCACTATGAAGTCCTTTAGAGGAAGGATCAAACATTTTACAACGCACAAGATGATATTTCTGCCTTTATAGTCTCAAGAAGAAGAAGATGAAGAACATAGCAAAGCAACTTTCAAAACTCTTCAAAAAGCTGAGAGACTTAGACTTTTTTTTTGCTTTCGAAAGGGTTCCCTTCCCGGTACGAGAAAGGGGTATTCTCGATCCAAAAGTGGATTCAAAATTGGGCTCCAAATTTGAAATCAATTTGGGTTAGATTTCACAGTGGTCAGCGGGTGCCACGCACAATAAAATCTTTGAAAGCGTCTGAAGCTGATGCCACCGCTTGACCGGCTTGATGCTGCAGCTCCGGTCCGTTAAGGGCGGTGCCACTTGACCGACGGTTCCACGCCCGTTAGTGTCTGGTGATGCCACAGCCCCAAGCAGTGATTCCACCACACGTGTGTGTGTAGGAAAGTGCTACCGCCCGAACTAGGCAGTTTACCTCTTTTTAGGAATGACTAGAATGGGGCACCATTCTTCAATTTGACCGCGATGGTAGCAGGTTGGCTCCTCTTGAATTTGATTTATTTCTTAAATCCTTGCTCTCTCATGCAAATTACGAACCTTAACTTAGCGTGATTTGATCCGGACACCGCCAAAAGTCCAACTTAGGTGAGTTCTATGGCGAATTAAAGCGGAGTCTCGTGCTTCCCTCTCGAAGTTGCTACAGTGGTCTCGACATATAAAACAGCTCAGCGGTCTTGGTGGTTTCGAATCTTCCGGTAAGTTCCTTGAACCTTCCAGCGATCTTTGAAATGGACTTTCAAAAACTTCAACAAGTCCCGATTTGATCTTGGGTGGATTTGACGCTCTTCCGCTCTGGACTTGAGTGAACACCGAACTCCCAGCGATCCTACGCGCGGCTTGTCCCTTGATTTAAGCTTCACGTCTTCATCCTTATCGTGGTGCTCTGCGCAAACAAACACCAAGAAGCTCCGCCCGATCCTGAATATTAGTTATTCTGGCCAGCAATTGACATTGAGTTGCTAGGCACATCATTGAATTGGCTTAAAGTCGAATCCTTGACTGTCGCCCTCTCTGGCGACTTGTTGCTCAATCGACAGTTGACCTCCATAACCTCGATATCCATGGCGCAACACGCTCGCCTTGGCCCGAATACTGATAAAAAAACCTCTGCCCGATAGTCGACCAAACCTCCATTTCGACATCAATATCTGGCCGTGATCACCTTGAGCAAATCAGGTCCTCCAGTATTTGGCATCTAAATCACGATGCGATGATAGACCTACGTATCTCAAAAATGCAGTTAAACAACCAATCACACTCAATTGGTTTCATCATCAAAATCCGAGATTCAACAATCTCCCCTTTTTTGATGATGACAACTAATTAATGACTAATGAGTTAACTATTTCTAGAAAGGGGTTCCAAACTCCCATATCAATATGCCATTGATAGAACACTTGATTATCCCAAATCTAAGCAACATTCATCATAATGTATGAATATGCAACAAACCATCATGCAATATATAAAATATTCACAATGCATGAAGTCATCAATCTACTTCTCCCCCCCTATGTCATCAAAAAAAGGAGAGTTGCATCCTAGCTAGTTTAAAAGATATACAAAATTTTATAACATACTAGCTAGCTCAATCTAGAATCATATCATACAACATTTAAGCATAGCTTTTATCATTACAACATCAATCATACCATTCAATCATATAAAGTTTTTTTTAGGATGGGCAATGATGGCAAATTTTTTTTACTTTTGAGATGTGCAAGTTTGCACCTTGTTTCTCATGATAGCAATATTTGCATCCTTTGATATAACAATTCTTCTCTTTTCATGGTTACAAAATAGGTTTCCAAGATGGCAAACTTTTTTTTTGCAATGTTGACTAAAAACTTTCTCCCCTTTGTTAGCATCAAAAAAAGAAAGGAGACCCAAATAATTACAAATAATCTTGCATGAGGATTCAACAATAATTTGTAACAAAAATGCAAGCAATTTTTTGAAAAAATGCAAACCTCTCTTGAGCAAGATTTTGCCTCTCTTGAGATAACAAAATTTTTTTCTCTTCTCCAATATTCAAGCTAGCAAATTTCATGCAAGCCTAGTCAAATAAATCTTTCCCCTTTGATTTTGTCAAAAAGAAGGGAAAGAATATAATTCCCTTTACATGAATGCTTCCATTATGACAAAATAACAAATTTCCATCATGATTTTTTTAACATATCAAGTCATGAATTCAAGGAGTCATAAACAAATCATGGTATGAGGGAAATTTATAACAAGCAAGCAATCAATAATGATAAGCTAACATACTTTTGCGATACATAAACTAGCTTCCTTTTTTTTTCTCTTTTGCAACTAAGTTTCCCATTTGCAAGCCATCAGCTTTTTTTGTTTGCAATGAGCTAGTAATTTTGTAAAATTTATAAATTTTTAAAACTGTAACTTTTGAGTTAAAAAAAAAATGCATGACTTTGTAATTTCTTTTCTTCCTGCTTTTTTTGAAGTGTCAAGATTTTGCTTTTGCAGTTCTAGCTAGCTATGTTTGTCACTTTCACTTTTGTGATACATAAATTAGTAATTAACTCCCCTTTGTCATTATTCGAAAAGGAGGACTAAATGGTTAAAAATTTTAATCATTATACAAGCCATTTTTCATATCAATTATAAATTTGCATCAAAAAAATATACATCAATTGTTCAATCATCACATGATGCAAATAAGATAACAATGCAAAAGAAATCATGTCATGAAGGATATCAATATGTAATTCAACAAGGATCAAAACCAAAAGATATCATTCATGATTCATAACTTTTTTTTTAGCAAGATCAAAATTTATATTTATTAATTTTTTTAATTCAAGATAAATGTCATATAACCAAGAATCATGATATATAAAAAAGCATATCAATATCAAGGATTAAATCATGATTACAAGTTCTAACATATTTTTCTTTTCATTCATTTTCAAACCATGATAAAAGAATAAATTAATGATTCAATCATTAAGCATAATTTTTTTTACATTAATTTTGAATCGTATAAGGGCTTACATGGCAAATATCAATTCATGATAAAGGGTATACTATCTTGAATCATGATGCATAAAAACATATCATTCTCATAGATCAAGTCATGATTCATTGATTCATCAAAAGGCAAATTTCTTTTCAATTATCTATTTTTCAATTGCCACATAAGACATACAAGCCAAAAGAATTTTTTGTCATTTCTATATTATGAAAATATATGATAATAAGACTCATGATTCATTTAAAAAGATATAGCATAAAAGAGTAACTTGATTCATGCATAAGAAATTCCAAGTATCAAATATTAAGATATCAAGAGTTTGGATTGTGATAAAGCTCATTCAAGTTCGAATCATCAAAATCATTAACATAGTTTATAAGATTCACAAATGACATAAATTTGAATTGTTCTCCTCTTTGGTAAATGATAAAAAAAGAAGCAATCATAGAGAAAATTTTTTGATTTTCAAAATATCTCAAGTCAAGAATTCAAAGTCATGATTTCAAGTGATCAAGAGAGGAGTTATAAAATTATTCAAACTCATTTTGTCAATTGAAACATCCTAATCAAATTATCATTTTTTAACATTCATAACATGAATAAAGTCATTATCAATCATCAAAATCTCATCTATAAGTCAAGTGATTTAAAATGAATTTATCACTTGTTTTTTATTTGAAAATTTCTTTAAAAGATTTCATGCATTTCCATTGTATGATTTATTTCATATGAGCATGCCTTTTTTTTTTTTTTGTCATGTAAATAAAATCAAAATATCAACATTCAACATTGAAAGACAAACTTCATCATAAAATTCATCAAGACAAAAAATATAACACATTATGAGATTCAATTTATCATGATAATGTGTTTCATTTTGTTTCAAACAAGTGTGCTCATGTTTCAAATGATGATTATCAAATTTAAGACCAAAACATGAGTTTGTCATCAAGATATGATATCACAAAGTCATTAAAATGATAACAAACTTTTAGTATTTTCATTTCAATATTTCAATGATGATTTCAAATATTTATATGGAACCCATCATTGTAGAAATTCAAAACATAAGTTTGTCATTAAATCCATCAAGATCAAATGCATCAAACATCATGATAGTGTAATTTTCTCATTTTATGAGTTTCAATTTAAGTGATTTGATCTTTCATAAGAATGTTCAAATTTTTTCATATGAAAATGTCATGCATCATATTCAAAAACCGAAAATATCATCAAAAATCATTTTAATTCATTTTTTCTTACATTAGTTATAACAAGATGATCAATGCTCAAATTTTTTGGTAAAATCATGCATCATTTTATAAATCTAAAAAAAAATAATTTTCATCATGAAAAATCATCAAGTCAAATAAAATACAAGGCAACATTAAAATCACATTTCTTTCATTTGAAAAAAATTTATGGGTTAGGTCTTTATAATTGATTTCATGAAGACATGTATCAGAAAAAAAATTTCATCATAAAAAAGGGTCAAGACCTATTAATCCAAGATAGAAGTTTTTTTTAAATCAACATCACTTCAACAACTCATGCATGATATAAAATCATCAAGCATCATGTTTAGAGACAATGTAAAACCATCAAGATACTCATGCATGGGTTGATTCTATTAGGTGTCTAAACATTATCACAAATCAACAATCATCATTCATATTTTTACTTTTCAAAAAATACTATAAAGAAAAGCATAGTATAATTTTAAAATTTTTTTTTTTAATTTCTAAAAAACACAAGAAAAGCATGAAAAAAAATTCCTACTAACTAAGTTAAGCATTCATGGAAAGCATCATATAATTTCAAAATAAGGTAAAAGCAACTTGGGTGAGTTTCTTACCTCATTATCGAAAACCATCAAAGCATATTTTGCCTCTTCTTTTTTTGATTCTTCTTTGCAAGCCTTCTTCTTCTTCTTTGGCCTCTTCCTCATAGTTCAAGTTCATTGTCTATTTTAGATTTTTTGTTTAATGAACTTATTAAGATTCATTAAAAGTTCAATGTCCTCATTGTCCTCATCACTTGAGTCATCACTCAAGTGGCATTTCATAGTCCGATGTTCCAAATCCTTCTTGTTCTTTGGAAGGTGGTCCATGTGTTCATTGAGTTCATTGTGTTCCAAGAATGCCATTTCATATGTCATTAAAGACCCAATGAGTTCTTCAAGAGAATAAATCATTTAAATTTTTAGCTTCTTGTATTGTGGGTTATTTTTTGGATCCCACTCTTTTGGAAGGGATCTTAAAATCTTGTTTACTAAGTTCAAAATTCAAAAAAGATTTACCAAAGACTTTTCAAACTATTGACGACATGTGAAAACGGTGTACATATATCGATAGTTTAGCTTGGTGTCATTGGAAAGCTCAAAATCATGCAACAAGAGGTTTACTTTGAAGTCTTTAACTCTACTAGTTCCCATGCATTGATTTTAAAAAGTTAAACCAAATGTCAAAAGCCATTTGCACATAGAAATCGATTGAACTTCGTTCTTGTCCAAAAGCAAAATAAGGCATTCATAACTTTTGCATTTAAAGAAAATGATTTTTTCTCCTAAGTCCGACCATTAGTTCATCGGGTTTAGGGGGAAGTTGAAAGCCATTTTCGATGATGTTCCACAAATCCAAATTTATTGAAAGCATGAAAACTCTCATTCAAGTTTTCCAATAGGTGTAGTCCAGAACCATTAAAGAACGATTGGATGAAATGAAAAACCCTCTTGAAAACCATTTAGAGCCATTTCTCGCGGGTGTAAATCTGAAAGAGAAAGAACATGGCTCGATACCAATTGTTAGGGATCAAAAGGCACAAGAGGGGGGGGTGAATTAGTGCAGCGGTAAAGGAATGATAAATTTTTCAACGATTAAAACAAGTTTGGAAACTCGTGATGAATGAAAAACGTTCGTTTGAACGGGAAAAGATTGCATTTTAATTTTAAAACATATGTAATAAGATGAAGAGGAAGTTGGAAAATAAGGCATCAAATGAAGGAGGTTTGCAGCAAAGTAAATAGCAAGAACATAAATGCAAACCAGTTTTTTTATAGTGGTTAGGTCATACAACCCACGTCCCACTCCCGATTCCTCTTGCTTGAGGCCACTAGCTTTCCACTAGCTATCCTCCTTCCAACGGTGAGGATGAACTCCCTCACAACACCTCTCCTTTTGATAGGCTTAGGAGATAACCCTTACAAAGCACTCTTACCCCTCTCTTGGACTAGAACACTCTTAAGACTTAGAGGGAAGATTTGACACACTTTCAAGAGAGTTTCCCCATTTTTTTTTTTCAGTTCTAGACACCCCTAAAACCCTGAATGAGTGGGGCATTGATAGGCCTCAAAGTGATTCAAATTTGGGCTCCAAATTTGAATTTTTTTTTTTTTAGTTTTCGGTGTGGGTACAGTGCTATTACCATCAGCAGGCGGTTCATCCCACCGTCAACCCAACGGTGACTTGAGCAGTGCTGGTCCAGCGATGGGTTCCACAGCAAGATTCCACTGGGCAGTGCCTAGGTTTTTTTTCAACATAGTGGTTTTGGTTTTAAACTTGACCAAAACGAACCCAAAATAAGACCCATTTGGCTCAAATTTGGTTTATAGGATTAACACCTAATCTAAACCAAATTATATGCTAAACTACAAAATTAAAGATATTTTTTTAAGCTATTTCAAAGTCCATAAGATCAAGACTTCTTTGTTGAGCTTGGTGAACTTCAAGGGATCTTCGATCCCCGGAAACCATTTGCGGACTCTGGCAAGCTCCCGACTTCATGATGATCTTGGTGAGTTCCCCAAGTTTCTTTGGCAAGCTTCTTTTTGGCAAGTCTGGAACTTCCGATGAACCTTTCGGTGAATCCTCCGAAAACCTTTGACAGAAGCTCCCTACACTCATTCTTAATGCGAGTTAAAAACACCCTAATGAATCTTAGGACTTCCATCAAACTCAAAACTCTCAAATGATCCATCCCACTTATCTTCGGCACTTTGTTTTACTTTACATCTTTATCTTCATGTTAGTTAATCACGCACACAAATAAACAAACACTCTACTTTGATCAGAGCGGTTTTATTACAACATGAATTGACATTCAGCATGTTCAAAGCACATCATTGGTCAAGCTTTGTCCGATCCTTCAGACATCGCCCTCTTTTGCGGTCTTATTTGCTTGCTGGCCGGTTGACCTCCACCAACCCGATATCCTTGGTGCAACATGCTTCTTGGCCCCATGCCCAACGAAGCCTTTCACCGAGTCGATCGGACGGAACCTCCCATTTCGACATCCAATATCCTAATATGATCACCTTCAGCACAACGTAATTCCTAGCGTCAACTATCTAATCATTGATAGTAGACTGCGTAACTCGCCGAAGTTAAACAATAAATCACAATCAGTGGTTTCATCATCAAAATTCAAAATTCAACACTTGGTTTCAAGATAAATCGATACACTACTAGGACTAAAAAATCATTGTCCACCAGGTATTATAACCATCCGACATTCTAGCGATGGATCAATTAGTGAACTCATTCCCTAATAAAGCACTTGTGAACAATGCCTTTAGTGACATGACTTTGTATGGATGAGACCATTACCTCCATCATTTGGACTCGGTATATCTCTTTCAACCCGATCTAATAAGTTGAAACCTCCTCAGACCATTTGATGAGATGGGGTTCCCTTATTTAAGTAATAATCACCCAGGATATACAAGGGGAATGGAATCATTTTGACATGACTCCCAAATGTGATGAACTTCTTCATCATCAGACTCCCTCCTTTTAGCCCTCTATCGCAGCAATGTATTTATGGTGGGTCAATAGTAGTGTCATGCTTTGAACTCTTCTAGCATATCGGCTCCTCCATTCAAGGTGAACACATACCCTGAATTAAACTTGCTATCATTGACATTGGACTAAAAGCTCGAGTCCAGATAGCCTTCAACCACGAGGGTTACTTTATTCGTATACCTAGTAAAAGATCCTTAGTCCTTCTCAAGTACTTAAGGATACTTTTTTACTATTTTTCCAGTGCCCAAGCCTGGATCTGCTTGATATATGCTCGTGACACTCAAAGCATGCGCTATATCAAAGCCCGGTACATAGCATAGCATACATGATAGATCCTATCGCTAAGGCATATGGTATCATATCCATGTGTGACCCCTTTCTTCGTGAGTCTTTGGGGACATACCCTAGAAAGTGATATTCCATGTCTCATTGGTATAAGACCTCTCTTGGAATTTTTTCATGCCAAACCTTTTTTGACAATGGTGTCTATGTACCTAGACTAGGACAAGCCAAGCATCCTCTTGGATCTATCTCTATAGATCCATATATCCCCAATATGCAGATGCTTCCCCTAAGTCCTTTATGGAGAAGTGCCTAGATAACCAAGTCTTTCTTGTGGAGAAACATTCCTACATCATTCCCAATGATGGGATGTCATCCATATATAATACCAAAAAAAAGGTGATAGTGCTCCTACTTATTTTCCTATACACACAAGGTTCATCTTCGTTTTAACAAAATCACAAGATGGATCACCTCATCAAATCTTATGTTCTAACTTTGAAAGCTTGCTTCAATCCATAAATGGACCTAAGCAAACCTACACACCTTATCCTGGTTATCCTTAGACATGAATCCTTTAGGGTTGTATCATATACACCTCCTCCTCGAGGTTACCATTGAGGAATGCCATTTTGACATCCATCTACCAGATCTCATAATCATAGTATGCCATAATAGCCAATAGAATTCGAATGGATTTTAGCATGGCTATAGGTGAGAAAAGTTTCCATCATAGCCAACACCTTGCCTTTGATGATACCCTTTAACTACTAGCCTTGCTTTATAGGTCTCTACCTTTCCATCTACTCCAATCTTCTTTTTTGAAGATCCACTTATAACCAATAGGTACAATACCACCGGTGCATTAACTATGTTCCAAACCTTGTTGGAGTACATGGAATCCATTTCTAAATTCATGGCTTCTTGCCATTTCCTGAAGTTTATACTCATAATAGCCTCAGAGGGTAGGTGAGGATCAATATCCTCAACATCCTCTCTTCCGATATGTCCCACATATCTCTCAAGAGGATGGGATACTCTATGGGACCTAAATAAAGTTGGAACTTGTGTTAGGTATCCAAACACAGTCTGGAATGGTGCTTGAGCTAGGTTCTCCAACCTCACCAACTCTATCATGCTCCCCACTACCTCCACCAAGAATGTGTTCCTTCTCAAGGAACATTACTCTCTTGGCTACAAAAAGACCTTTTGGTCCTAGGGGTGATAGAAATAATATCCACAAGTTTTCCTTGGGGTATCCTGAACTTACACCATTCCATTCGATTCCAACTTGTCAGGTTGTGTCTCTTAACGGGAGGGGGCCCAAATCTTAACAACATCTTAAGATTGGGCATCTTCCCATTCCATATCTCATATGGAATAGACATCACCCATGTTGGAAATTGTTGTTAGAATGTAAGCTAAGTGGTCTCTAGAGGCATATCCCCGAGAACGAGATGGTAGGTGTGAAAACACATCATGGAACACACCATGTCTAATAGTGTGTGATTCCTCCTTGGATACACCATTAAGTTGTGGTGTATAAGGAGGTGTCCATTGGGATAAGATCTATGGTCTTTTGAGGAACCGGGTGAACTCTATACTCAAGTACTCACCTCCTTGATCGGATCAAGGGTTTTAATATACTTTTCCTATTTGGTTCTCCACTTCATTTTTTTATATTCCCTAATTTTTTAAAAGCTTTGGACTTGTACTTCATCAAGTACACATTTTTAGTATCTTGGAGAAATCATCAAGGAAAATAATGAAGTAGGAGTAACCACTTATGGCATGAGTCGACATGGGGGACATACATCACTATGTGAGTTCTAGTAACTTTCTGTGGCTCTTTCTAGTTCCACTAAATGGAGAGTTGGTCATCTTTTTAAGAAGGCAAGGTTCATATGTCGCATATGACTCATAGTCAAAATGGATCTAGATATCCATCTTTTTTTAGCAACTTTTGAATCCTTCCCTCGTGGATGTGACCCAGCCTACAATGCCAAAGATATACATTATTCACCTCTTCTCGTTTCCTCTTAGACCTCACTTACACTCATGATATGTGGAGTTATATTTAGCATAAATAAACCATTATGTAATGTTCTCTCGTGATGATCTCATCATCTAATATTATTGAAACAACCATTATTCCCAAAAAACTAATTTATATCCATTAACTATCAAACATGAAATGGAAAATAATATTTTTGATAATAGAAGGAACATAATAGTATGCATCTAATGCAATAATAGCTCCACCAAAGATGTAGGGTGACCTTGCCAATAACCACTAGAGCAACCTTTGCTCCATTGCCCATCTTAAGGTCCATCTCGCCTTTGTTCAATCTCCTGGGTCCTACCAACCTACAACGAATTACAAATATGATAAGCACTCCAAGATTCAATACCCATATGTTATCAAAAGATTCTAACAAATGAAGACTAATCATGAATGTACCCTAAAGCTTCTCCAAGCTTTTGTTTTCACCCTTTCGCAAGGTACTCTTTGTAGTTCCTCTTCCAATGCCCATCTTTTGTCATAGTGGAAGCACTGCCTTTGTCCTTTGTTGGGTCTTTCTTGGCAACCTTTGCTTTACCCATTTTCGCATTTTGCCCTTGCCCTTCTTAAGGGTCTTCTAGACCTTCCTTTTTTTTTTTGGTCTCACCAAAGATAGAGAATTCTCTTTTTTCTTGATGGTGCTCTTTTGCTTCTCTCAATATATTGAGGAGCTCCGGGAGGGTCACCCCAAGTTTGTTCATATTAAAATTCATTATGAATTAAGAAAAGGAATCTGTAGGGACCAAACACAAGATCCACATATGGGTTATCCTTAGGACCATTCCTAGACTTGTGAATTTCTCAATCCACTCAATCATCTTAAAAGGACATGGTTCTGAACGGTGTCCCCTTAGTCATCCCGGGCACAAAAAAAGACTCTTTGATATCTCATATTGTTGAAGTTCTTCCCTTATTCTCAAAGGTTTATGGGATGTAGGAGTATGGAATTAGCATCCATATTTTCATCTTTGTCTTATAACTCAAGAGAGTCATGAGGCCAACATATAACACTAAGCAAGAGTGGAATCATTAAGTACTTCACATAATAAGCAATCTCATCCTCGCCCCTCTTTGTCGGGCGTGGGGATCACTATCAAGGACATACATGATTTTCTCCACCGGGAGAATGATTTTTCATTACGGAAGCCAATGTCCGTATAATTTGGACCAAGTGAGGGGGTTGGCATCAAGTATATACCATGAAAAAGATTTGAAAGATATTTTTTTAAATAAAAGATGTAGTAGAAATAAATAAATACAAGATTTTTAAAAAATTAAACAATTAAGATAAGGACTTCTATCTTAATATAGTCCTACTAATTTTTTAAGTGAGACACACAACACCCTCCAAAGAGGTGAATCGGAGACCCCGGATCTCTTGTGGGATCAAGATCCAATCGGAATCTTAACGAACCTCAAAGGGACTCGACCAATCGTTAAGCCCATAAAGGTGGCAACTCTTGCCAATCACAACTCCTTTGTGATTCCCCATCTGTTCGGCCTCAGAACCACTATGGCCTCAAGGGACTGCGACCAACCATGATGTTCATTAAGTCATCCCCATAAATTTACAAGATGAGTCCGACGATTGATATACTCTGAGGGACTTCGACCAAGCATACCATGTCCTCGGTCATGCGGTGACATCTCTATGTAGATAAGATAGCAACG
The DNA here is from genome assembly GCA_900464855.2 of Musa schizocarpa. Lineage (NCBI taxonomy): Eukaryota > Viridiplantae > Streptophyta > Magnoliopsida > Zingiberales > Musaceae > Musa > Musa schizocarpa. The sequence continues at coordinate 12,001 of UBIG03000065.1, forward strand.
CGATATAGGTGAGTCTCGAGGACCCACCAACTCAACCACACCGGAAATGAGTTTCCTACCTATAACGATGGAAGGCCATGGGTCAATCTAATTGCCTCACATTTACTGGCAAAATATTATTAATGAGATGATTTTTGATTTGGTCTCCTAACATAATGTGTCATACACATATATACGATTCTATATATATATATTCATATCGCATGCAAATATATATATATATATACATATTTAGTAGGTGTATATCTAATCACACATCATATGAATAATCACACTAGATGATCATGGACCACATCCTAATGTGATCGCTTCGAGCCAATGGGCCCAATCACTCACATCAAGATCTATATGTACTTCAACGCATCTCTATGCCCTATGATCATCCATCTCGCTTAATCGGATCCGTTGGCATCTCAACGCATCTCCATGCGTCGGATCGTCCGTCTCTGCCTCGTGAGTTTCACGCATACACAATGCCTCCTCATGTAATTACAACATAATTACATGCACGCATACTAACAATAAATGAGAAAAAGAATAGAGGCTCAGGGGCTCCAATAATAATACAAATATATACACACATCATCACAGGTCCATGATCATTTGTTCACATCATACATCACATGTGTATGTTATTTTTATAGACTTATTAGAAAAAAATAATAGTTAATTAAACTATTTAATTAATATATTTTTTTTTTTGAAATCAGGGATATAAAGAAAATTTTGAATTCCCAGGGTATTTTGGTAATTAGGCCAAAAGTGTATTTTTGGCACTGCGTCAAAAGGGGCAGAATCTGAAATTTCTGAAATGGGGGGTAAAACCATCTTTGCCCTAAACCCAATCCCTTACCCATATTGTTCGCTGTCAGACATGCCACCAGAAGGTGACACCCTTACTCACGGGAGGGGCAGTGTCCCATTCGCCTCCGCTGGATAGCGCCCGTAGTCTACCCGCAGGGCGCCATCGGCGCCTCCTGGCGACACTAGCTGGTGGGCATGGGCGCCACACAAATAGGACGCCCTGGCGGCAGGGCTGGCCGAAACGCGGCGCTAACACCCGACCCTCGCGGATTGACCATGAGCACAAAGCGCCCGCCACGATTTTCCCCTATCCTTTGGACCCTATTTGTCCGTTACCATGTATCATAATCTCTCATCCATCTAGTATCTCAAGACCCTATACCGTAGCATGGTCTTTGTTAGGCCCATACGGGATCTCTCACCGAGTCTTGCTCTTGGCCAGGATTCTCTGGGAGAACCCTTTCTCTCTCAATCAATAACCTTGTTTAAGGATTTGTTGAGCAAGAACACATGGGATATTCCTCTTATGATACCGGTGAGGGATGATCCTCTATTGACACTCACTAGCCCTCGTAGGTTGGCTACCACTCCCAATGACCTTGTGCTAGATATAAAACTTTCCAAACCTATAAGTGGGTATCAAAGAGTGGGAGTGCTCATCTGAGACATGGTGTTCCCAAGTCTGGACCCAGACACACTTGGGACTATCGGAATCACATTCGACATGAGGTATCAATAACCATCCAGCATTCCGTGAGGTAGATCAATCAATGAACTCATTCTCCAATGAGCACTGCATTAAACCACTTAGTGTCCCCATGGTAGCTATGAGACCGCCTACTCCATCATATGAAACGGTATACAACACACTAGTCATCTAGTTATCTCGGATTGTCCTCGAAAACTCTATGACTAGATAATTTAGGGTCATTGTTTAAAAGGTGAATTGGTCTCATTATCATAATCTCATCATGACCACCCCATTACGAGTATCCAAGGATATCACAATATACATCTAGATAATGAGATAATGCCAACAATCATGAAAAAGAAGATTGACGCGGCGTGTTAAAGTGCAATCACCTCATGTGATTGGCTTGTAGGCACCTATAACTAGCAAATAAAAAAAGGTGGCAAATGAAGAAAAAAACCCCTCTTTATGGGCCTTTTGTTCCTATTTATTTAGGCTCTGCCCCGTAAAATGGATCACTCTATCAGGTATTGATCTCCATCCAATTATCCAAACACTCTTGGATTGTTGAATCTCACCCAATAATCTCTTATTTACTCTCATTGATCTCATCTTAGATCCAATAAATCATGGGCCAATGGATGTCCAAATAAGATAGGGGCTCTGGCCGGATATTCTCATGTCAGAACCTCCCTCATCGTAACACATATCATGCTATGTGTGACCCTCTAAACCCAATATCAGTCGTCGTGAGTCATACATGTCAAAACTCCCTCCCACTGCTGAATTTTATTCTATAATAATTCACTAATTATCGACTCACTTAACGTACCAGCCCTTCCTGTAGTCCCAAAACGTTATAAGAGAATCTAATCCTTTGGACCTATCTCCTCAAGTACCATATATCTATAGTCTCTCATCCATCTAATATCCCAGACTAGTATATGGGGTATAGTGTTGTCCTCCATATGGTTTCTAATCGAACCGCCTAACTGTCGGATTCTCCTAGAAGAACTCTTTCTCTCTTAATTTGAATGACCACGGCCGGGGATTTTACAAGAACATATGAGATATTTTTTCATGATAATGTAGAGTGGATGATGATCTATTGACACTCAATAGCCCTCAGATTAGTCAGAATCTCAATAACTACTATGGAATCTAGAACTTCCAAACCTATAAGTTCGATATCAAAGAGTGGGGAGTGCTCACATATGTGACATCCTAGGTGCCTCAAGTCCAGGATCGACACACTAATGGGACCAATGGAATCAAGACCGGCATTGGAGGTATTAATGGCCAACCACCAAAGATTAGGTAAAGCGGATCAATCAAAGATGAACCTAATTCTCCAATGAGTACCTATAATGTATCCTTACCGGCCCTCACATGAGTAGCTCGGAGACTAGTCACCACCATCATATGGATGATGTATACAAACACATTAATCCGTTTGGTTATCTCGGTTATCCCTCTAGTAACCTAAGACCGGATTATTTAGGTCTGTTTAAGGTGAAACTGCTTATCATAGTGATCTCATCATGATATGATTCAGGTTGTATAGATCCAAAGACATCACAATATACATCCGTGATAATGGAGAAAATATCAATAATCATAAGCAAAAGATATTAAATACGTATTTCAAATTGTCATCACTCGCGTGATTTGGTTTATGGGGCACCTATAACTAGCGGTTTAATTCTTTGAAAAGGAGAGCATGCTTTTAATCAATTAAGTGTGAACACTTAGAGGCACTTGAGAAGGAAAACTTGCTACTTCAAAGAAACCTTAGAAAATTTAAGGTTGGTAGCAAGTCTTTGAACATGATCCTTGCCAATAAGGGTCATGTTCATAAAAGAAGTGGAATCGATTTGTGAGTGGCTCTCACCAAAAATCCAACCACTTTTGTTAAAGGACCTACATTGCATGTATCACCTCACACAAAGTGTAACTTTTGTTGTAAAACCCGGACATTTTACTTATAAATGTCCATTTAAGAAATTTAGTCCACATAAATTGATTTGGGTTCCTAAAGGAACCATAAGGAATTCAATGCAAAATGATAAAATAAGTAGATCATTTTTTTTGAGGCACCCAAGTTCAAATGGGTACCTAAAAAAACCATCTTTTTTTTAGACACATTCACATTCACAAGCTAGGAGCAAAGAGATGGTACCTTGATAGTGGATGCTCAAGGCACATGACTAGAGATCCATCTTAATTCTCTAAGCTCACTAGCCAAGATGAAGGGTATGTCACCTTTGGAGACAACAACAAGGGTAAAATCATTGGCAAAGGAACCATAGGTAACAAATCAAATTTTTTTTAATTGATGATGTGTTGTTAGTAGATGGCTTAAAAGCATAATCTTTTTGAGCATTAGTCAATTGTGTGATAAAGGATACATCATAAGATTTGAATCTAATGCTTGCATTATTGAAAAAACCATCAAAAAAAACACATCTATGATTGCCCTAAAAAAAAAAATAATGTATACACTATTAACATTGATGATCTTAGTAATGAAATATATTTTTGATTTTGAATGATGATGTTTGGCTTTGGCATAGGAGATTAGGTCATGCTAGCATGAAACTAATCTCTCAAATCTCATCTAGAGAACTTGTAAGAGGTATTCCTAACATTAAGTTTGTTAAAAGATAAAGTGTGTGATGCTTGTCAACTAGGAAAACAAATAAAAAGTAGTTTCAAATCAAAGAATCAAATAAGCACCTCTAGACCATTGTAATTGATCCATATGGATTTATTTGGACCAATTGATACAACAAGCCTAGGAGATAGCAAATATGCCTTTGTAATTATAGATGACTATAGTAGATACACTTGGACATATTTCTTGGCACACAAAAAAAGTGATTATTTTAAATATTTTTTAAAATTTTATAAACTTGTTCAAAATAAAAAAAGGTTTTATGATTTCATCAATTTTGAGTGATCATGGTGGTGAATTTCAAAACCATGATTTTCAAAACTTTTGTGAATCTAATGGATACAACCATAATTTTTCTACTCTAAGGAATCCTCAACAAAATGGAGTAGTAGAAAGAAAGAATAGGAGTTTTTACAAGAAATGACAAGAACCATGTTGAATGAACATAGCCTACCCAAATATTTTTTTGGGCCAAAGCCATTAATATGACATGCTATGTCATGAATAGGGTTCTAGTAAGACCATTACTCTCCAAAACTCCTTATGAATTATGGAAATAAAAAAACCAAATGTTTCATATTTTAAGTTTTTTTGGTTGTAAATGTTTTATCTTGATAAAAAAAAGATGCCTTAGGAAAGTTTGATGCAAAATCTGATGAAGGTATTTTTTTCTTGGTTATTCTTCTATTTCTAAAGCCTTTCATGTTTTTAATAAAAGAACTTTGGTTATAGAAGAATCTATTCATGTTGTTTTTAATGAAGTTTTCAAATTTAAGAAAAATGATTTTGATGATGATCTTGATTTTAATGGTTTGAATTTGAATGAAACCTCTCCTCCAAATAGCAACTTGGATGCATCTTCTTCCCAAAACTTCCTTACCTAAGGAATGGAAGTATGTAGATGCCCATCCTAAGGAGCTAATTATAGGAGACACATCAAAAAGGAGTTCAAACTCATTCTTTTTTAAAAATTTTTTATGCCAACACCACTTTTTTTTCTCAAATTGAACCTAAATGCAATTGATGAGGCCTTGAAAGATGATTCTTGGGTTATCACAATGCAAGAGGAATTGAACCAATTTGAGAGAAATGAGGTGTGAAAGCTTGTTCCTAGACCTAGTGACCATTTAGTTATTGGTACTAAATGGGTCTTTAGAAACAAGCAAGATGAATTTGGTATCATGGTTAGAAACAAGGCTAGATTAGTGGCCAAGGGTTTCAACCAAGAAGAAGGTATCGATTATGAAGAAACCTTCGCTCCTATGGCAAGATTAGAAGCCATAAGGATGCTCCTTTGCCTATGCTAGTAGTAATAATTTTAAGCTATTTCAAATGGATGTTAAAAGTACTTTCTTAAATGGCTTTATTTTTAAAGAAGTGTATGTTGAACAACCACCTAGATTTGAGAACTCTTTTTTTTCCTAATCATGTGTTTAAATTGACTAAGGCTCTTTATGGATTAAAACAAGCCCCAAGGGCTTGGTATGAGAGACTTAGCTCTTTTCTTATTCAAAAAATAATTTTTCTAAAGGCAAGGTCGATACTACATTGTTTATTAAAAAATTTTAAAAATAATTTTTTTTATTGTTCAAATTTATGTTGATGATATTATTTTTTGGTTCTACAAATGAATCTTTATGTGAATCATTTGCCAAGAGTATGAGCCAAGAGTTTGAAATGAGTTTAATGGGTGAACTAACCTTTTTTTTAGGATTACAAATCAAACAACTTAGTGATGGTATATTTTTTAGTCAAACCAAATATGCATTAGAATTGTTAAAAATGGTTTAATATGGATGGTTCAAAGGCCATCAATACTCCTATGAGTACCTCCACTAAGTTAGACATGGATAAAAAGTGGAGAAAGCTTTGATAAAAAAAAACTTATAGGGTATGATAGGTAGTTTACTATACCTCATTGCAACTAGATGGGATATCATGTTTAGTATAGGACTTTGTGCTAGATTTCAAGCTAATCCTAAGTTATCTCATCTTTAAAGCCATTAAAAAGAATTCTTAGATATCTTAAAGGAACCCCTAACCTAGGATTATGGTATCCAAAATATAAAAAAAACTTTGATTTAATTGCTTATGTGGATGCGGATTTTGTTGGATGTAGAATAGATAAAAAAAGCACATTTGGAACATGTCAATTTTTAGGACATGCACTTGTTTCTTGGTCTTCCAAGAAACAAACTTCGATTGCACTATCTACCACCAAAGCCTAGAATACATAAAGCAAGTGCATGTTGTGCATAAGTTGTATGGATGAAAAATACATTAGAAGATTACAAAAATTCATTTAAAGAATATTCTCATAAAATGTGATAACACAAGTGCTATATGTTTAACTAAAAAATCTATTCAACACTCTAGAACTAAACATATTGACATTAGGCATCACTTTATATGAGATCATGTCAATAACAATGATGTAACTCTAGAATTTATTGATACAAAACATCAATTAGTGGATATCTTTACAAAACCTTTAAATGAAGAATAATTTGATTTCATTAGAAGGGAATTAGGCATGCTAAATTGTCCTAATGCATGAGTTTGTTGTATGTTTTTTTTTTCAAAATTTTTTTGATTTTTAGTATCATCTTTTGATTTTGTAAAATGGAGCTTTCATGAACTTATCTTGGTTTTGATACTCTTGCTTTTGATGTTTTTCTTTTTGAATTTTTTGACTTTTTTTTGATTAAACACATATCATTTTGAATTTTTTGATGACTTTTGAAATATTATACAATTTGATGATGATTTGACATTTTTTTTGAATTTTTGAATCCTCCCTTTATTCATGAATTTTCATTCATGAATCTTTGTATTTCACACTTGTGAAGTTTTGATAAAAAAATGACTTGAATTTTTTTCAATGATTATGAATTTATTTAATAAAAACATCATTCATGAACTTTCATCAAAATTTTTTTTGATCTTATTTGACAATTTGTGCAAATTCTTATAAAATGATATATGTGACATTCAAATTCTATGAAATGATACATATATCTGATGAATCTCTTGAACTTCAATTGCTTTCATGATTCACTTTTCACATTTTTTTTATGAGATTTTGATGAAAAATAGAAGTTTGATAAATTCTTGATAGCTTGAATGAATTGCTTTTCATGATTCATGGACTTCTTCTCTTTATACATATTTTTATGTCATGATTTCTTTATTTCTTATGAATTTTTTAATAGCTTGAATGCTCTCTTTTTTCTTGAATTCAATTTGGATTTCATTCACTTTCTCTAAATGTGAATTTAATGATTTGATAAAAGTGATGTATGATTTTTTAAGTCAAGAAACATCATTTAATCATTTCCTTTTTAACATTCTTTTTATTTTTTTTTTGAATTGTCATGATTTTTTATGAATTTTTTTGCTCTTGAATGAATTTTTTCTACTTCATGAATTTTATTGAAATGAAATCCAAATTAGCTCTTATTGTGAATCTCTTTTTATGACATGAATTTTCAATCATTAAAACAAAATTTTTTTTATGTATTTTTCATGAAACTTTAAATATCTTGATTCTTCTTGATGGTTTCATGAATTTTCCTTCTTTTTCCCTTTCAAGAAGAATCCTATGGTAACAAGAATTGTATCATAACAATTGGTATCAATGTCAAAATTTTTCTTGCTTAAAACAATGGCCCATTTCCTTTTTTTGTTGATGACAAAGGGGGAGAAATATGACAAATTGATGACATGCTTTGTGTATCAAAAAAATGCTTGTATGCTTTTTTGTATCATAAAAACAATTAAAATGCTTTGTATCATAAAATGCTTGCTATCATAAAAAAGCATGTATCAAAAATATTGAAGTGTATCAAAATGTATCACAAATATATATGAAATGTATCATATGCATTGCAAATGATTGAAATGAATCATGTATGCTTAAAATGATAATTTTTCTATGATTGTTATCATATCATGCTTAATTATCCTATTTGAAATTGGTATCATGCCTTGATATGATAAGTTATCATTTGGTTTCATTTTTTGAATTTTTGTATCATTGAATGATAAATTATCAATTGATATCATGCCTTGGATTGGTGAATTATTATTTGATATCATTTGAATCTTGCTAAATTTCAAAATTGAAGTTGGTATCATTTGTTGAAATGATGATTGTCTATCATCATTTGACATTGGACTTGAAAATGGATGTCATGCCTTTGACATCATTTTTTGTATTATGAAAAATACCATGTATCATATTTTGGGATGAAAAATCATGCTTGTTGAGCATGTCGATAAGTTCAAATGTATGTAACTTATCGGTTTGGGCTTGAATTCAAAGGGTTTGAATTCAAGTTTTTCTTTCTCAAGTATGGCATATAGATAGGGGAGTTAAGGTTAATCCCATCATCAATTGATTATCATCATAAAAAAAAGGGGAGATTATTGAATCTGGATTTTGATGATGAAGTCAATTGATAAGTTATTTGATCTAATCTATATGTTGAGAAAAGTGTGCAGGATTAACTATGATAGTGATGAAGACATAAAGCAAAAAGTAAGTTATGTAAAGGCAGGATTGATCTTTCTTCGAGAAAGATCGACAGTGGAAGCTAGTAACCTCGGGAGGAGGTATGGGCGTGTAGGTCGAATAATGAACCACTATAAATTATTGTAGATTCTTCTCTTGGTAATGTGGTTTCATTTGCTAAGTCATTCTTGCTTCATTACTATTATCCAATCTTCCTTCTCTACTCTCTTACGAACTCACTCAAAAATCAACGTTTTTTCTACTTGGTTTTCATCGAATGAAAATCATATGATGTTTTTAATCATTCAAATCATCGAGTTTTATTTGCTGTACTAATTCACACCGCCACCCCCCCCTCTTAGTGTTGTTCTTGATCCCAATAGATAATACGTAAGCGAAGTTTGTTTTCTTGGAAGGCTAGAGACAAGTGAATGACCTAAGAGTTAACATATTCCGGATGTACTTTTTCTATCTATTCTACATCTAGCAAAATCAAGATTGACATAAGCAATTAATTCCAAAATTTTTGGATACCATAATCTATATTAGAGTTCCTTTTAGGTATCTAAAATCCTTTTAATAGCTTTTAAAGTGAGATTGTTTAGGATTAGATTGAAATCTAGTATAAAATTTAACACTAAACATAATGTCCAACCTGGTTGTGGTGAGGTATAGTAAACTACCTATCATACCTCTACAAGTTTTTTTTATCAAAATTTTCTCTATCATGGTCTATATCTAACTTTGTGAAAGTGCTCATTGATGTATTAATAGCCTTAGCACTATCCATATTAAATCATTTTAATAGATCTAAAGCATACTTGGTTGAACTAATAAAAAAGTTTCATTGCTTAACTAGTTAATTTGTAATTCTAAAAAAAGTTAATTTATCCATTCAGCTCATTTTGAATTCTTGGTCATACTTTTGGCAAAAGATTTACATAAAGTTTTATTTGAAGAATCAAAATGGTATCATCAACTTACCAAAAATGAAAAAAATTGCTAGATTATGGTAAGTCAAGAGCACATGGGGAATCCAGGAAAGATGCGAAAGTATGTCGAAAAATCCACTTTCGAAGTTAAATGCGGAGCTCACTAGAAAAGCATTGGCGTGCGATTCATTTTTGCTGAAAATATCTTTAATTTTCATAGTTAGCGTAATTAGGGTTAGGTAGGTAATCCGTAACCTGGTGAGAACCTTCATTATAAGTGAACTAAATTGGGTTGAATTGAGCGTTGGGTGCTGAGCTTTGTCGGTGGTGGAAGCTGTCAGGACCATTTTCCCAAACTTGGGCAGTGGTACTACGGGTCAGCGGTGGTACCTCGACAGTTAGCACTACCATCGTTGTGCGCATGAAACCCAAGACTACGCTTTGTGTAAATGCTTGCGACTTGACGCGGTGAGTGGTACCACTAGTATATCAAAAAAATTCGAGGATGGGACCTTTTTTTTTTGGCTCCATTTTGCGAAGATAATTGAAGCTATAAATACCCCTTACTTCTTAGCTAAGATTAAGCATATTGAAGTGATAAGAATTGACTGAAACTATAGTGAAATAAGCTTTAAACGTGACCTCATCGGGAGGAGGTATCGAGAATGGATGTAGGTCGTCGATTGAACACTATAAAATTGTTGCGTTCTTCTCTTAGTGCGTAAATTTCATATTTTGCATTTAATTTTTTGCTTCACTATAATTATTCCATCTTCCCCTTCTACTCTCTTATGAACTTTCATGAATCTACTTCTTTCGAAATGATTTTAGATCCAAATGTAAAATTTCCATCTTCTGAAGTTTTCCAAAATCATTTAAATCGTTATTTTTTTATCCTTTGCACTAGTCCCTCTTAGTGCGCTCTTGATCCTAGTGACCATTGGATTGTGGTACTAAATGGGTCTTTGGCTCCTTGGTGTTTATTGTCATGGTCATGAGGCTGGTGGTGGTCAAAGTTTTATTCTGAAAGAAGGTATGGGTATGAAGAAACTGCTAGTTATAGGTACCTATAAATTAAATCACGTAGTAGTAACTTTATAACTGCGTGCGTCAATCTCTTTACTTATGATTATTAACATTTTATCACATTATCTATATTTATATTATGATGTCCTTGAACTGTCTGATAGAGCCGGTCGTGATGAGTCATGATGTGAGCCATTTACCTTAAACACAAACCTAAATAGCCTCGATCACCGTTCGAACGCCAGCGAATAACGGATAGACTAGTGTGTGCTATATACTGCGTCCATATGATGGAGTAGGCAGTGCTTATAGTACGCATTGTGGGAACACTAAGATGCGATCTTGGTGCTCATTAAGGAGGCCAGGTTGGCTAATTATCGCTTCTGAGAATGCTAGATGGTTATTAATACCTCATGTTAGATAGTGATTTCATAGTCTAGTAGTGTATACGGTCCTTGAACTTGAGACAGAGATGTTACGTAAATTACTCACACTCTTTGTTGAGACATAGTTTTGGAAGTTTCTAGTATAGCCAATTATTGGGAGTGGCGCGACCAACCTTATAAGGATTATTGAGTGTTATGCGATGAGGGGATTATCCACTCTTCGGTATCATGAGAAGAATATCTCATGTGTTCTTGCTTAGGAAAATCCACGGCGGGGTCATTAGGGTTGAGAGAAGAAAAGAGGGAGATTCTAGGAAGGAACCGATTAGAAAGCGGCTTCGATTAGAAATCGTATGGGCCTAACAACACCGCTTACCTAATATGGTCTCTAGGATATTAGATGGATAGAGTGACTATAGATACATGGTAGCTAAAGGACAAATAGAAGTCCAAAGTTGGATTCCTTGTATCATCTAGAGACTTCTGACGTAGTGAAAGCCCGTCGTCTACCAGTCGATGAATCAGTGGTGTTATGGAGATAATAATTTGAGTGAGTGGAGAGGAAAGGTTGGGTATGACTCATGGCTAGCTGGAGTATTGAGCCTGAGGTCACACACAAATGGTAGGTGTTACTCTTGAGTCATATGTACCACCTTTGAGAAACCATCACATGAGTGATGAAATGTGTGACTTGATATATGGAGTATCTTTCTTTTTTTTTGCTTATTATTATTTGACATTTTATCACTTGTACTCTTTACATGTTGCATATATTGTGATAATGTCCTTAGATTTATGTAATGAGGCTCGAATGCGTGATGAGATCGATAATGAGCTGATTCACCTTTAAACAGACCCTTAATCCCTAATCATATGTTACTTGAGGACATGCGAGATAGCAGGATAGATTGATTGTGCTATATACGTCCTTATGATGGAGGTGCCTAGTCTCATACTGAGTGAACCTTTGGGATTAGTAAAGGTACTCATTGGAGAATGAGTTTCTTACGTTAATCGGCTATACGAGAATGCTAGATAGTTATAAATACCTCACGTTAGGCATTCCGTAGTCCCAATAGTGTCTGGTCTTTACACTTGAGACACCAGGATGTCTTGTATAAAGTACTCCACTCTTTGATACGAACTTATAAGCTTGGAAGTTCGAATCTGAAATTTCGCCGGTTGTGGCCAGTGGAATTGGTGTAACGAGGGATGAGGTGTCAATAGAGGATTATTCGCTCTCAGTATCATGAGAGGAACTTATCCATGTATTCTTATGAACAAATCCTTGGCGAGGTTGTTGGGATTGAGAGAGAAAGGTTCTTTGAGGAGAATCAGATAAGGCGAGGACTTGAGGAGATGGTATGGAGCGATAGCATGTCGGGAGTATAGGGTCTTTGGGATGATAGATGGATGATAGACTATAGATACATGGTGGCGAGAATAGATAGGTCGAAGGATTGGATTCCCACGTATGCGTCTGAGTTCTTTGGTAGTGGCCTAATTACATCCGGTAGTCGATGAGTGCGATGAATTATTATGGAGATAATTCACTAAGTCGAAGGAGTTTGACAAGTATGACTCACGACGGTAGATGTTGACCTAGAGATTACCTGCCGTATAGTGGGTATTGGATATGTAGGAATTGGGATAGAGATATCTAGAAGTCCTGTCTTATTGAATGAGTATCTAACAGCCTGGAATTATTGGATCTGGGTAAGTCCAATAAGAGCTAATAGAGATTATTAGGTGAACCCATTAATCTAAAGAGGCTTGGGTAATTGGATGAAGATCTGATATTTTAATAAAGCGAAGATCCATTAGGGTTATAGGGGCCTCTACATAAATAAGAGAGGAATTGAGCCCATAGAGAGTAAGTTCTCTCAATAACCACCTTATTCTCTCTGCCCAAGAGGAGCATCGTCTGATCCCACGCCCATATGGATACCACTAGAGAGGAGAGATGCTTGACGCTTCTTCATCACCTCTCTACCAATTTAGCAGGGATTGAGGATATCGATGTCTCACAGAGTATGCTACTTACACATGCGAGTTTTTCATTTGGTTTGTTTTTGAGCGCGCAGAACTTGCATTACCTGGATGAACCTTTCATGGAAATCAAAGATTTTTGTTTTTTTTTTGTTCTTCATGAGATAATAAGCCTTGGTTCCCAATAATGGTATCGGTAGGTTGTTTGTCTGCGGTCAGGATCTTAAAGCGTGTGATTTAGAATAGCTTTTTTATTGTAAAGTATTGGTGCAAAATGTGAGGAAGGGTAGCAAGCTGTTGTTGCCTTCTTGTCACCTAAAACGACCAAAACTACTTCTTGCCTTTTCCGCAAACGGTTTACATCTGTGCGTACGTGAAGCAAACCTTGTAAACCTATTTGGCGGCCTCAGCGTTCTAAGGCCGGTGCGGCAGCGATCCCGTGACGACATGGTCGGTCGCCACCCCTATGAAGCGTTCGCCCGTCAGGCCCGTCGCTCCCCTGGCCGGTACTGAGGCGTTACACCGCGTAGGCCGGAAAAGGCGCTTCTGATCTTGCCGTGGGGGGCGGTCACCGATACCTGAGAAAACACCGTAGTGGCGCCGCCTAGCAGGAAACGCTCTCCATTTCGTTGTGCCCCTTCTTCGGCGTATGAGCGGTGACGACCGGCCTTCCTAAGTAGTGTTGTCTCGTCGGCGAGGGTGGTGTGACTCCTGACTCTAATCTGACATAGGAAATTAAGACTTTTCTGGGCCAAAAGAATGGTTATTGTATGGAATTTTAATTTCAATTTTAATCCTTACTGGTAGAATGACGAAATACTGTAGAATTTAAAAGTATACATATATCTTTTATTTTCATAAAATATTAGTTATTAAAATATTTAATTATGTAATTATTTATCTAGTAGTCTTATATGATAACGTATATATGTGATGTATGATGGCGGATAAATGATCATATGCGGGTAATGATGTATTGTATACGTGTGATTATTATTATTGGGGCCCTGACTATTTTCGTTATTATCGAACTTTGTGTGCTGGTATATTATATTCGCGAAGTCACCGGTGGTGATGAAGTTACGAGGTACGAAAGCCGGGCGATTAAGCGCGCGAAGGTATCGTTGAGATCGCGATAAGGCGTAGCCTTTGGCGAGATGAATCACGGGGCGGCAGAATCGTCGTCTTGTAGCGCATGAATTCTTGATGGTGGTGGACCCATTGGCTGAATGGAAACTTTAAGCATGTGGAATGCGATCACGTGATGTCACATTGTGATTGCTTTCATTGTGATGTATGATTAAGTATACACCTACTAGAATATTTATATATATTTGCGTGTGATGAATATATATATAAAATATATATGTGTGTGACACGTTATGTTAGGAACCAATTAAATCACTCAGTGTATGTATTAAAAGAGTGACCAATGTGAGACAGTGGAATTGACCCATGCTTGGCCTTTTGTTATTATAGGTAGGGTAGATTCCCGGTGTATGTTAAGTTGGTGAATTCGAACTCACTTATATCCTTTTTTTTTGATATCTTGCTATGACGTAGAATGTCATTCGGTGATCGAGGAACACCAGTATGCTTGAAAGTGATCGCCGAGTATATGTCGATGGACTCATCTTGTAATGATGGTGATAACAACTAAACATCTTGAAGTTGATTGAAGGTCCTGAAACGTGGTGGTTCGGTGCGACGAGGACGTGAGTCTGAGGTTGTGATTGGCAAGGTATCCTTTGCGTTATAGCTGATTAGTCGGTCATAGATTCGTTAAAATGCGATTGGATCCGTCCTGCTAGAATTAGTTAGGGGTCAGTTATCTGGGAGGGTGTTATGTGTCTCTAAAAAATTAGTGAGAATATATTGAATAGAATTCTTATCTTGCTTTGCATTTAATTTTGTAAAGTTTGCGTGTTATTTATTTTACACTAAATCTTTTTTAATTTTAGAAAATATTATTTTTTGAACTATTTCATTGGCGTACTTGATCGTAGCCTATTTGATCGAATTATATGGATTGGCTTCCTGACCATGAAATCATTCTACGATGGAAAATATCGTTCTTGATATAGTGATCCCTATGCGATGAAGGAACGGCGGAGATGGTGCTGGGTATGTAAAAATACGTAAATGATTTTACTCTTTGATGTTATGTTGGCCTGTAATGCGGGTTAGAGCGACATGAAAATATGGATACTAATTCCATACATCTTTGCAAACTTTTGAGAATAGGAAAGAACTCAGCGATATGAAATATGTCGAAAAGTTTTTCCGTGCCAGTAATAAAAGAAAGGGGATCTTGGGTTCAAAACCGTATCATAAGATGATTGAGTGGATCAGCTTCGTAGGTCTAGGAATGGTCTTAGAGGATAACATTATTAGTTTTGTGCTTAGGTTCTGATTCTTTTTTCTCAATTTGTAATGAATTTTAATGAACAAGCAGGAGAGATAACCCTCGAACTCTCAATATGTTAGAAAACAGAGAAGTATGTCAAAAAAGAAGAAGCGATTCTATCTTGGTGAACTAAAGAAAGAAGGAGAGCTGAGAAGTCCTTGAGAAGACAAGAAACAAAAACAAAATGAGTAAGGCAATATTGAAAGAATAACAAGGACAAAGAGCCAGTGTAAACCAAGCTATGGCGAATGAGCCTTGGAAGAGGAACTACAAAATTTACCTTGTGAGGGGGTGAAACAAAAGCTTAGAAGCTTTAAATTATATTATATTCAGTCTCCATTTGTGAATCTTTGATAACACATGGGAATTGGATCTATCATGTAACATCAAATTAAATTGTAGGGTTTTAGCAGGACTGGGGGTTAGAGGTGAGGGATGGACCAAGATGGGCCAATGGAGCAAGTTTACTGTCAAAGCTGTGGCGGAGTCACTCTACATCACATTGGTGAGCTATTGCCCATTAGATGCTATAAACCTTTTCTTCTATTAAAAATATATTTTATTTTCATGTTTGATGGTTGTTGAATATAAGTGTTTTTGAGAACAATGTTTGTTTAATAACATAGATGATGAGATCATCACAGGAGGAACATTTAATGTAGTTTGTTTATGCTAGATACAACTCATATCATGAAGGTGTGGTGAGTCTAAAGGAAAATGAGAAGAGGTGAGCAAACGTATCTTGGCATTGTAGGCTGGTCAATCCATGAGTGAAAAGATTCAAAAGTTATTTGAAGAATGGATATCACAAATCATTAAATATGAGGAATCATATCGACTTATGAACCTTGCCTTAGGGAAAAGATGACTATACTCATTTTATTAGGTGGAGAAACCATTGAGTTTTTTAGAACTCACTTTGTGGTGATGTATAAGTCCTATATCGACTCATGTCATAGATGGTTACTTTCATTACTTTTTTAACTTTTGATTTTTTTTTAAGATATGGACATATGTACTTAATTGAAGTACAAATTTTTTTTTTTGAGAAATTGAGAATATAAAAATGATGTGGAAAAGCTAACGGAAAAGATTGTTAAAACACGCTGGTCGGTCGAGGCAGTACCAGTATAAAATTTACCTAGTTCTCCAAAGGCTATGGGATTTTATCCCAATGGACACCTCCTTATACTCAAGCTAATGGTATTGTATGGAAGGATGAATCCATCTATTGAACATGATAGTTCTATGATGAGTTTTAACCTACCCATCATTCGAGGATATCTAAAAATTTTTAGGACTAAATAGAATTCCAACTGGAATTGGAGTTTTCTTCTCCATATGAGATATGGAATGGGAAGATGCAGTCTTAAGGTTGTTAAGATTTAGGGCTGCCTTGCCCGATTAAAGAACCTAGCCCAACACAAGTTGGATCTAGGATGGAATAGTTTAGGTTCATGGAATACCCCAAGAAGTTTGGGTATTATTTCTATCACCGAGGACCAAATCTTTGTAGCCAAGAAAGCGTGTTCCTTGAGAAGGAACACATTCTTGGTGAATAGTGGGGGGAGCATGATAAAGTTGGCGTGGTTGGAGAATTCAGCTTCAGTACTTTTATTCCGGCCGAGAGTCTATTCAATTCTACCAAAGTTTGACTTAAATGTAGGGTGGGTAAATATCCCATCTCTTGAGAGATATGTGGGACATATCAGGAGAGGATGTTGAGGATCAATGATCCTCAGACTTGGGGAGACTATTGTAGTATAGGGCCTGGAAATGGCAAAAATCATGAATTTATAAATGAATTCATGTACTCCAACAAGGTTTGGAACACAGTTTGTTGCAGGGTATTATACCCATTGGTTGCAAGTGGATCTTCAAAAAGAATATAAATGAAAATGGGAAGGGGAGACCTAAAAAGAAAACAGGTTAGTGGCTAAGGGGTATCGTCAAGAGCAAAGTATTGACTATGATAAAACTTTCTTGCACAAGCAACTATGCTAAAAATCCATTCAATTCTATTAGCTATTTGTTAAATACTATGATATAAAGATCGGCGATGGATGTCAAAACATATTCCTCAATGGCAATCCAGAGGGGAGGCATATATAATCTGACTTGAGGATGCGTGTCAAAATAACCCAGATAAGGTGTCTTAATTGCTTGGTCCCATTGATGTCTTGAAAGCAGCTTCTATTGGAATATAAAGATTTAATGAAGGCGATAGGATCTTATGATTTCGTTAAGAATGAAGATGAGCCTTGTGTATATAAGAAAGTGAAAAAACTGGGAGTGCTACCTTTTTTTGGTATTATATGTGGATGACATCGATCATCTTGGAGAAAGATGTGGGAATGCTCTCCATGTAAAACTTGGCTATCTAGACACTTTCCATATGAAGACTTAAAGGGGAAAGCTTTTATCAATGTATTGGGGATATGAATCTATAGAGATAGATCCAAGAAGATGTAGCTTGTCCCGATCGATACATACACCATTGTCAAGAAAGGGCATGAAAATTTCAAAGGTCTATTACCACATGGACGGAGATATCAAAACTTTTTGGGAGTATGTCCCCAAAGACTCTAAAAAGGACGCACCATGGATGGGATACCATATCATATAGGATCTATCATGAACTATTTTTGATACCCGAAAACCATTGATGCTGATTTCATGAACAATGTGTTTAGATCTAGGCTTGGTCTCTTGGAAAGGTTAAATGCATCTTTAGTGCCCGAGGGCGTTGCTTAAGGATCTTCACGTTGATATATGGATGTAAAACTTAGGGTTGATTCTCTGCCGCGGACTTCGAGTTCCGGTTGATGTCAAATGAATAGCAAGTCTAATTTAGGGTATGTGTTGTCTAAATAGAGGTGCAATATGCTAGAAAAGTTCAATGTTAGACACTATTGGCGACTCGATCGAAGTAGAATGTTTGAAAAGGTATGAGGAAGTGGATGAAGGGGAGTTCATCAACGGTTGGGAAGTCTGATGGATCAGCGAGCTTCCCTTACATTATTGCTACAACAGCGAGGTTGAGTACTCAAATAATAAGGGAACGGTCTGAAAAATTGTTTTGAGGAAGAACCGACTTATTAGAGGAAACTTGGCGGAAATCCGTAGATGGTGAAGAGTTCCATCCAAAGGATCACAGGACCCCTTGACAAGCCATTATCTCAAGAATATCTTTGAGTATATCCTGAGCCTAATGGGGATTTCGAATGCGTAGGTGATTAATTTTAGGTTGAGGAGGAATTGCTAGTCACCTGCTAAGAACCAAAACCAATCACATGGTGATTGCCACTGGGCGACTTGATATGCACTCTTTCTTTTTGCTTATTATTATTGGTATTTTATCACTTTATCTTGTGTGTTGCATATATTGTGATGTCGCGGATGCATTGCAATGAGGTGGATGCTTGATTTGAATCACGATAATGAGCGATTACCTTTAAATCAGACCAGACAGTAATCCGTCATATTTTAAAAACCTAGAGGACGCCGAGATAACTTTTTTGGATAGTGATATGTTTGTATACCCATCATGGATGATGGAGGTGGCTGATCCTATGGTTTCATGTAGAACATTAAGGATTGGATCTCAGTGCTCATTGAAAGATAAGTTCGAGTTGATCTTGGTTTTGAACTTTTGAATGGTCTTCGAAAGATTCTTTTCCTTTGAATAGTGATTACCCTAGTCCAGTAATCTTGTCGGTCCGAACCATTTGAAGTACCAAAAGGATGTCCTACATGAGCACTCTACTGGAAGATACAGCGAACTTATAAGATGGAATATTCCCGAACCATCTAGGCACATCTTGATTGTGTGAGTGGTAGCTAATCTTACGAGCTCTTTAGTAACCGATAAAGGATTATTCACTCTTCGGTATCATGGAGGAATATCCCATATATTCTTGCTTTCGACAAATCCTTAGACAGAGTTATTAGGATTGAGAGAAAGAGTTCTCTAGAATTAGATAAGGCGAGATTTCAAGGAAGGCGGTATGGGCACGGCGACTTTCTGATATAGGGTCTTTAGGATATATTAGATGGATGATGGGTATTGATACATAAATGCTTGAGGATAGATAAGGTCAAAGTTGGATTCCCTTGTATGCGTTTGGGGACTATGTACATTTGATGGCCTAAAATAGTTACATAAGCATTGAGTTGGTAGTGTATGGAGATAATAATTGCTTTAGAAATGCGAAATTACGACAGTATGACTCACTTTGACTTCGTGTGGGCTTTAGAAAGGGGTCACACATATGGTAGGTATTAGGCGGTAAGAGATTGGGATATGTAGAGATATCTAGCTAGAGCCTATCTTATTAGATGTCAATAGTTCATGAATTATTGGATGGTAAGATGAGGATCCAATAAGAGCTTAATAGCATGAGGGTGTGGGTAAGGGACGTGTCTAGAGAGCTTGAATAATTGGATAGAGATCCATGCTGTAGGTAGGATCCATTGAGGTTTATAGGGGGCCTCTATAAATGAGAGAGCCAAAGAAAGCCCAAATGACGGGAGTTTTCTCAATAACCACCGCCATATTCTCCTACACTTGGCTTTATCATCACATGATCCTAAGGTAGCGGAATTAGAAGGAAGATGCTTGACCTTCTTCATCCTCTCCTGGATTTGTAAGGATTCAAAAGAATATCGATCTCGTGAGTATCTTTCTTTTACATGCACGGTTTTTCATGGTTATTTTGAATGCATCGATTTGGCGACGAACCTTTCATGAATATCAGGTTTTTTGTTTTACATTGCTTCACTACGCGGATGTCACCCTTGGTTTTTTTTTTTTTCCCAATAGTTATGATGGTAGAATTTGGATATTGGATATTAAGGTAGGAGCCCCAATCTTGTGGATATCCAGCCAAAGCCTTTAATATTGGTAGATCCCATGGATGAGGTCCAATAAGAAGGCCCTAGATGTGGAGGTAGAGTTCCATTAATCTAAGAAACTGGGTAGTAGACAGAGATCAATAACCAATAGGACTACGTTTTGGTGGAGCAGGGGCCTCTATAAATAGGAGAACCAAAGGCCCATAGGCTAGGGTTTTCTTGTGCTCTCACAGTTCTCCTCTCTCGAAGAACATTTTAAATGAGAAACTCCCTGTCGTGTGGATACCCACTGAGGAGGAGATACTTGGAAACCTTCTTCATCCACCTTGCAGTTGTTGGAATGAAATATCGATCTCTAATTGCTCTTTTACCTTAATTTCAGATTGCAGTTTGTTTTTTTTCACAGATTCTTCTGTGATGGAACCTTTCATGAAAATCCAAGATTTTTTTTATTTTCACATTCTTCAGTGCATGAGATATTGCCTTGGATTTTCCATGAGTAGTATCAGGAAATTCCAGATTGTTCATAAAGATTAGGTGTATGTGTTGTGTTTTTTGGATGCACTTTTTTAGCATCAAAATCATTAACATATGGTGGAAAAGGGCAGGTATTGTTGCTGCTTGGAGTTAACCATGGTCAAAGGCATGCAGCATGGCCTCAACTAACTCCTTGGCGGCCAGGCATTGAGAGCAACCCTTCTTCTGCGATGGCTCTGTCTTGTATGCTAACGTTATGACAGCCCCAGCATTCGCGGCAATGAGTATGGCGGCTGCTTAAAGCGGCCGCCCCTGGCTCCCAGCAGCTGGGAGGGAGGCGCTCCATGGCCCACGACCGCTCCACCAGCTCGTGCTAGGTGCCCATGAGGGGGCTGGCGATAACGTCATGGATGCTTTATAAGGATCACGTGCTATGAGGGTGGTGGTACTTGTGAGACGATACCATGAATAAATGCTTCTGGTACAGTAGACTATGGTCGTCGTCGTGAGAATTGGCAGTAGCCCCTGACTGTCATAGGAGAGAGTGGGTTTCTCACAAAAAGGCGAAAGTTTGCCCTCTAAATTTTAAATTCTAATTTTGTCCCTTTTGGTTGAATGACCAAATACCTTGTAAATTAAAATTTCTTATATGTCTAACCGAAAATATTAGTTAATTAAAAAAATGTTTTTTTTACAATACTTTATTTTTTATATCTAGTAATCCTATATAATATAACCATGTGATGTATAATGTAGAATGATCGCAAACCAATATGATGTGATGTATATGTATGATGTGATCATTATTATTATCTGAGCTTATACTATTATTATCAGACTGAAAAGTATGTTGGTACCCGAGGCGTGGCGATAGTGCCAGCGGGACTCACGAGGTCGAGGCGGATGATCATGATGCATGGAATGTGTTGGGCATCTGCGTGAGCAGAACAAATAGAAGATGGGCGATCACAAAGGCATGGAGATTGGCCAATACACATAGATCTTCGTAGCGGTGATTGGTCATATCTTGAGCTTGATTACATTAGGATGTGGTCCATAATCATTTGGTGTGATTATTCGTAACGTGTGTGATTAGATATACACCTACTACATAATGTATATATATATATATATATTTATATAAATGTAGAATATATATTAAATATATAAATATTGTGTGCCAGCGTTATGTTAGACCAAATAAAAAATCCTCCTCGTTAATAATATTTTTGCTCATTAATTGAGGCAATTAGATTAACCAGCATTGGCCTTCCATACGTTATAGCTAAGAATATTGATTTCATTGTAGGTTAGGATTGGTCGGTCACCGAGACTCACCTATATGCGATTTTACTATCTTATCTATGACATAGAGATGTATCGGGTGACACGAGGACACCAATATGCTTGGCGAGTCCCTCAAAAAGGGTATATCATCCAAGTTAAACTCATCTTTAACGATAGTGATATTGGCAGAACATCATGGTTGTTGAGTCCCTTGAGGACCATGGTGGTTGGGCGAACAATAGGGGAATCACAACAAGTTGTGATTTGCAAGGTTACCTACCTTCACCGGGCTTAATGATTAATGGTGGTCCCTTGAGGTTACACTAAGGCGTCGATTGAATCTTGATCCTAGAAAGTTCTTGGGAGAATCTACATTTCGCATCTTTAGGAGGTGTTGTGTGTCTAGTAAAAAATTAGTGGGGTATATCAGATAAAGTCCTTATCTTATTTGTTTTAATTTTTGCAAAATCTACATGTTATTTATTTATACACATCTTTTTGAAAATGCTCGTATTCCGTCCTTTACCATGGCGTATTTGATGCCAGTACCTGTTGGTCTACTAATTACCTCAGTTGCCGACTCCATAACACGAGAATAGTTTCTTCGTGAGAAAAAAAATCACATATGTCGCTGAAATAATGATGCCTATGAAGAAGGACAGTGAGAATGAGATCACTGGTTATGTGAAATACATAGATGATTCCACTCTTGCTTTCGGTGTTATGTGTTAGGCTCCATGACTCACGAGTTATAGAGACTATGAAAATATGGATGCAATGGGATACTCCTACACATCTCTAAATAGTTTGAGAGGAGGGGAAGAACTCAGCGATGATATGAGATATCAAGGGGTTTTTTCATTGCTAGGATATTCAGGGGACACTTGAGGGGTTGGGTCCCTTTAAGACCATTGGACTAATAAAAAACTCCTTAGGTAATAAATATCTCTGGAGGTCTCTATCTTATAAAGTGGATCTTGTGCTTTAGTCCCTACTAGATTCTCTTAGCCATTCATAATAATTAATTTTTTAAAATGAATAAACTTGAGGTAAGTGGGAGTTCACTTGGGATATAGTCCTAGGGCTGGGGTTTGGGAAGCACCATCAAGAAAGAAGCCAATTCTTTAGAATAAGTGAGACAAAAAAAAAAGGAAGGCTAAAGACCATTCCAAGGGATCCCCCAAGAACAAAATGTCTGAGCATAGGTTTCCTTTGGACCCAACAAGGACAAAGGACTAGTGCTTCCACTAGTGTCCTAAAGATGATTGCTTGGAAGAGACACTCTGAGGTACCTTAGGAATGGTCTAGAGGATAACTTGTATTGTGGATTTTTGGGTATATTCATGATTATTCCCTTTTGTCTCTATGCTGATCTTTGAAAACAGGAAGGGTATTGGATCCCTTGAAATTACAAAGGGGGAGCAATAATTAGATTCAAAGGTTTTAGTAGGACTAGGAATTAAACAAAGTTAGAGATGGATCTTAAGATGGGCAATGGAGCAAAGGTTGCTGTAGTGGTTGTAAGCAAGGTCACCTTGAATATCGCCATCCCGAGCTATTATTACATTAGATGCATGCTATTATGTTGGATTCTATTGTTTAAAATATTATTCATTTTATAGGTTTTGGTAGGACTTGGATATAGAATTAGTTTTTAAGCAATTAATGGGGTTGTTCAATAATATTAGATTTGATCATATCATCATGAGAGGCTATTACATTAATGGTTTATTTATACTGAATCGTACTCCAAATATCATTATTTTCATTTTATGTTAGAGAATTGAATAGTGAATAATGCATATTTTTAGCGTGCGGGTTCAGGTCACATCCATAAGGGAAGGATTCAAATTGTTAAAGATGGACTGAGCTCTAGATCCCATATCATGAATATGAGTCATGTCACGACATATGAATTGCCTGAATGAAAATGTAAACTATGACATTCTCCATTTGATGGAACTATGGCATTGAGCCAGCGAGTATCATGAATGTATACATAGTCAGATGTATGCAGTCCTATGTGAATAATGTAAATAAGGTGGTTATATCTACTTCATTACTTTTCTTGAAGATGATTTCTCAAAGATCCAGGACATGTCATATATGACTTACTGAGCTTTTAAGTAGAAAGAAATTGACCAACTCTAAAAATGAATTAGAGAACCAAACAAGAAAGTGGTACTTAAAACTAGTGATTAAATGTGGTAGTTAACTTGGGCCAGAAGTTTATTCGTTTCTGTTATTTTTAATAGGATCTTATCCCAATGAACACCTCACTTATAAACCACAAGTTTAATCAAAGTGTTTCCAAAAAGAATGAATAAGTTTTTGCTTGTAAGACTCATGAGGATCAGCATTAGTAATTATGTGTTTCACCCAATTCCCAATCTCATTACGGGGGAAATGCCTTTCCTCATAGACACCCTACCTTCTAAGTGAATTGAAACCAAGAAATACACACTATTAGACAGATATGGAATGGGAAGATGCACGATCTTAAGGATGTACAAGATTTGGGGTTACCTTCTAAATAAGAGACACAACCACGACAAGTTGAAATCAAAAGAGCGATTTAAGGTTGTTGTTAGATTTGGGATACCCCAAAAGACACATATGTGGGTATTATTTCTATCGAATGGTGCAAGTTAGGTGAGATACCCAAAACTTATGCGGTGTTCCTTGAGATCACACCCCATCTTTTGCTAAATGAGTAATTCTTTGAGCATGAACACATTCTTGGTGAGGTTGGAACAGAGATTGGCTGGAGCACCATTCTGACACCATTCCGGCAGAGTGCAGTGATTTTTTTTTAATATACATTGGTTCCAACTTTTCATGGGTATGATAGGTATCCATCCTCCTAAGAATGTGTGGGACATGTAAGAAGGGATGTTGAGGATATTGATCCTCGAACCTCACAGGAGGAACCTATTATGAGCATAGACTTTGGAAATGGCAAAAAAACCATGAATTCAGAAATGGATTCTTATGCACTCAACAAGGTTTGGAACCTAGTTGATGCACCTGAGGGTATTATACCCATTGTTTATAAGTGGATCTTGAAAAGATTGGGTAGATGGAAAGGTTGAGACATATAAAGCAAGGCTAGTAGCTAGGGATATGTCCAAGGCAAAGGTGACTATGACGTGAACCTTTTTCACCTATAGCCATGCTAAAATCTATTTAATTCTATTGGCTTTTTGCAGCAAACTATGATTATGAGATCTAGTAGATGGATATCAAAGCCACATTTCCGATGAGCAAGCCACGAGGAGGAGGTGTATATGATACAACCTAAGGATTCATGTCCAAGAATAACCGGATAAGGTGTGTGCAGTTACTTGGGTCCATTTATAAGGTGAAACAAACTTCAAAGTTAGAATATAGATTTGATGAGGCAATCAGATCTTATGACTTAGAGGGAAATTAATGAGCCTTGTATCTGAATGGGGAAAGTAGGAGGTGGCACTATCACTTTTTTTTGGTGTTATATGTGGATGACATCCTCATCATTGGGAATGATAATTAGAATCTCTCCACGGTAAAGGTTGGTTATCTAGAGCACTTCTCCAAGAAGGACTTAAGGAAACATCATTGCATGTTGGGGATTGATTTATAGAGATAGATCTAAAGGATGCTTGGTTTGTCTACTTGATACATAGACACCATTGTCAAAAGGTTTGGCATGGAAAATTCTAGAGGTCTCATACCAATGAGACATGGAATATCACTTTCTAGGAGTATGTCTCTAGACAGACTCGAAGAAATGGCACTCATGGATATAATACCATATGAAAAAAACGATAGGATCATCATGTATGCTATGCTATGTACCAAGACGATATAGCGTTTGCTTTGGTATGTGTGACGGATATCCAGAGATCTCTTCTTGAACCAAGGTTTTTAAAAAAAGTATCATTAAGATTCAGAAGGACTCAGGATCTTGACATCTAGTATTTGGAAGTACTTCCTCGGGGTTGAGAACTTCTTCTCGAGTGAAACAGGTTTGTAGATGTCGATGATAACAAAATAATTCAGGCATTGTGTTCACCTTGAATGGACAAGCAGTATGCTGGAAGTGTTGGAAAATCCGTGGGGGAAGCGACATCACATGCGTATGGAAAATGAGAAAACAAAAAAAAAATTTCCTATAGAAATTTTTCATCATTGTCATGAAGAAGATCGGTTGTCAAAAAACAAATCTTGGTCAAAAAACGCATGTGTAAAAAAATACTAAAGGGAATGCATTATATCCCCTTGGATTCCCTAGATCTATGGGGAGGATGAAGGAGGTCAGCGTCCTCCTCTAGCGATGATCCACATGGCGACATTGCAGCGTGCCCCTCTCTGAGGGAGAGAGAACGAGTGATTACCAAAAAACCCTAACCATAGACTTTTTTTTTGGTTCCTCCTGATTTAAAGGCCTCTAAAAAACCCTAATGGATCTTTTGCCTTGTTGGTATTGGATCTCCATCATTACCCAAACCTTTTAAATTAGTGGGACTCTACCCTAATAATCTCTTATTAGCTCTTATTGGATCCAATAATTGACTTCAGTGGATATCCATTAAGAATAGGGGGCTCCATAGATATTTCATATCGAACCTATACTCATCAATACCTACCATATGTGTGACCCTCTAGCCCAATGTCAAGTGGGTGAGTCATACTTTCGAAACTCCTTCTAACTTAGATTGTATTATCTCTATAATAATTCACTTGACTCATCGACTACTGGACATACTTAAGCCTCTTCATGCTTGTCCCCGGGCGATATAAAAAATCCAATTCTTTGGACCCCTGTCGTCCTAAGTTACCATGTATCTATAGTCCCTCATCCATTTAATATCCCAAAAGACCATATAGAGCATGGTGGTTGTGGGCCCATCACGGTTTCTCCTCCAAATGTCTTGCTCTTGCTCGATTCTCAGGAGAACTCTTTCTCTCTCAATCAGAATAACCATGGCGAGGATTTTGTTAAACAAGAACACATGGGATATTTCTCTCTTATATCGAGAGAGTGGATGATCCTCTATTGACACTCAATTGCCTTCGTAGGTTGGCTATCATTCATGAAGATAAACTATACTAGATCACAAAACTTTCCAAACCTATAAGTGCGGTGTCAAAGAAGTGATACTCATCTGAACATCTTTGGTGTCTCAAGTTTAGAACCAAATACACTATTGGGACTGGAATCATTATTCGATGTAAAAGGTATCAATAACCATCCAACATTTACGTAAGGCAAATCGTAGTGAACTCATTTCTCCAATGAGCACCTTTTTTATATCCTTAGTGTCCCCACCACGAGTAGCTATGAAGACCAGCCACCTCCATTATATGGATGGGTACTCTGACACAGTTCTATAAGGTTATCTCGATGTCCTTCTTGAGTAACCTATGACTAGGATAATTAAGGCGTGTTTAAAGGTGAATCGGATCTCATTATAGTGATCTCATCATGATTCGATTCCCATTGCATAGATCCAAAGGACATCACAATATACACACAAAGATAAAGTGATAAAATACCAATAATAATAAGCAAAAAAAAATTGTATATCAAGTCTCAATAATTGCCATCACTCGCGTGATTGATTTTCATGGCACATATAACTCGCAATCTCCCACTTGACCTAAAGCCAATCACCAACATTTCTAATCCCCATGGAGGACCTTATGATGCTCAAAAAAATCTAAGATAATGGTTTTGTTAGTGGATCTACAATGTTATCTTCGGATGGAACTCTTTCCATTACTACATCTTTTCGTGTGATCTCTTTGATAAGTTGGAACCTCCTTAGAACATGTTTTGACTTTGATGAGATTACCGGGTTCCTTCACTTGAGTAATCGCCCCGTTGTTGTCATAATATAAAGGAATAGCTCCCATTTGCTCCTTATGACTCAAGAATCGTGATGAACTTTTCATCCAAACTCCCTCCTTTGTTGTCTGTCCGGTAATGTTCTCCCACTTTGTGGTTGAGTTAGCGATAGTGTCTTGCTTGGAACTCTTAGCATCAACTCCTCTCCATTCGGGGTGAACATATACCACGAATTAAACTTGCTATCATCGACATGGGATTGAAGCTTGGTCAGGTGTGGCCCCTCGACCTAAGGATACTACCTCCATATACGATGGTAAAGATCTTGGTCCTTCTCCAGTATTTTCGAAGGATATTTTTTTACTACTTTTCAGGTGCTCCAAGCCTGGATGCTGCTAATACTTGCTGTGACACTCAAAGCATGTATGCTATATCGGGCCGGTACATAGCATGGCATACATGATAGAATCTATCATTGAGGCATATAGTATCATATCCATGTGTGCCCTTTCTTTAGGAGTCTTTGGGATATACTCTAGAAAGTGATATTCCATGTCTCATTGGTATAAGACCTCTCTTGGAATTTTTCATGCAAACCTTTTTGACAATGGTGTCTATGTACCTAGATTGGGACAAGCCAAGCATCCTCTTAGATCATCTTTATAGATCCGTATCCCAATATATAGGATGCTTCCTCTAAAGTCCTTCATGGAGAAATATCTAGATAATCCAGTCTTTCTTGTGTGAAAGCATTCTACATCATTCCCAATGATTAGGATGTCATCCACATATAATACCAAAAAAGGTGATAGTGCTCCCCACTTACCTTCGCGTACATCTGAGGTTTCATCTTTGGTTTTTATGAAGTCATAAGATGTCACCTCATCAAATCTTATGTTCCAACTTCGAGGAAGCTTTGCTTTATCCATAAATGGATCTAAGCAGCCTGCGTACCTTTCTTATCTGGTTATCCACGGACATGAATCTCTTGGTATATCATATATACCTCCTCCTAGAGGTTGTCATTGAGGAATGTGGTTTTGGCGTCCATCGCGAAATCTCATAATCATAGTGTCTTACTGATAGCCAATAGAATTCAATGGATTTTTAGCATGGCTATGGGGTGAAAAGTTTCATCATAGTCAACACCTTGCCTTTGATGATACCCCTTAGCCACTAGCCTTGCTTTATAGGTCTCTACCTTTCCATCTACTCAATCTTCTTTTTTGAAGATCACTTTACAATAATGGATGCAATACCCTTGGGTGCATCAACTAGGTTCCAAACCTTTGTTGGGTACATGGAATCCATTTTGAATTCATGGCTTCTTGCCATTTCCCGAGTCTATGCTCATAATAGCCTCCTCGTAGGTTTGAGGATCAATATCCTCAACATCCTCTCTTCATTATGTCCCACATATCTCTGGGAGGATGGGATACTCTATGGGACCTACGTAAAAGTTGGAACTTGTGTGTTGGGTATCTGAGCAGACTCTTGGTTGTGGAATGGTGCTTGAGCTGGGTTCTCCAACCTCTCAATTCTATCATGCTCCCCTTGTTTCCACCAAGAATGTGTTCCTTCTCGAGGAACCTTTGCTCTCTTATTACAAAAAGACCTTTTGGTCCTCGGGGTGATAGAAATAATACCCGTAAGTTTCCTTGGGGTATCCACGTGAACTTGCGTTCATTTCATCACGGATTCCAACTTGTTGGGGTTGTGTCTCTTGGCGTGTGAGGGGGGGCCCCAAATCTTAATAACCTTAAGATGGGGCTTCTTCCCATTCCATATCTCGTATGGAGTAGACATTCTTGACTTGGTTGGAATTCTGTTTAAAAGGTAGTTGGTCTCTAGGGTATATCCCAGAATGAGATGGGTAGGTAAGAAAAAACTCATGGGCACACCATGTCTATAGTATGCGATTCCTCCTTTTACGATATACATTAAGCTGTGATGTATAAGGAGGTGTCCATTGGGATAAAATCCATGGTCTTTGAGGAATTGGGTGAACTTTGTACTCAAGTACTCACCTCCTCGATCGTCGAAAGGTTTTAATACTCTTTCATATTTGGTTCTCACTTCATTCTTATATTCCGAATTTCTCAAAGGCTTCAGACTTGTACTTCATCAAGTACACATATCTCGTATCTTGAGAAATAAATCCGGTAAAAGTAATGAAGTAGGAGTAACCACCTATGGTATAAGTTGACATGGGACCACATACATCACTATGTATGAGTTTCAATAACTTAGTGGCTCTCTCTCCTGGTTCTACTAAATGGAGAGTTGGTCATCTTTCGTGAAAGGCAAGGTTTGTAAGTATATATGACTCATAGTCAAATGGATCTGAATATCCATTCTTTAGCAAATTTTTTGAATCATTCCCTCATGGATGTGACCTAGCCTTAATGCCAAAAATATGCATTGTTCCTCTTTTCTCTTTTCCTCTTAGACTCACTTACACTCATGATATGTGGGTTGTATCTAGCATAAATAAACCATTATCAATGTTCCTCTTTGTGATGATAATCATCTAATAATATTGAATAACCATTATTCTCAAAAACTAATTTATATCACTAACTATCAACCATGAAATGAAAATAATATTTTTTTGATAATAGAAGGAACATAATAGTATGCATCTAATGCAATAATAGCTCCTGGTAGATGTAGGGTGACCTTGCCGATAACCACTGCATCAACCTTTGCTCCATTGCCCATCTTAAGGTTCATCTCACCTCATTTCAATCTCCTAGGTCTTGCTAGAAACGCATAGCAATTCTGAGATATGATAAGCACTCGAGGTATCCAATACCCATGTGTTATCATAAGATTTGACAAATGGAGATTGATCATGAATATATAGAGGCTTCTCCAAGCTTACATTTTACCATCTCTACAAAGTACTCTTTGTAGTTCTCTTCTAGTGCCCATCTTTGCCTTGATGGAAAAGCTTGGCCTTTGTCCTTTGTTGGGTCTTTCTTGGTAACCTTTTTCTTTACCGGTTTGCCCTTGCCCTTGCCCTTCTTAGGGACTTCTCGACCTTCCTTTTCTTTTTGGTCTCAAGCATAGAAAATTGGCTTCTCTTTCTTGATGGTGCTCTTTGCTTCTCTCAACATATTGAGGAGCTTTGGGAGGGTCACCTCAAGATTTGTTCATATTAAAATTTATTATGAACTAAAAAAAAAAATGTGGGGATTGAAGCACAAAGATCCCACACGGGTTATCCTCTGGACCATTCCTAGACCTATGAGTTTCTCAATCCACTCTCAATCATCTTAGGACATGGTTACGGGCAGGTGTCCCTTTAGTCATCTAGCATTGGAAAAGACTCTTTGATATCTCGTATCATTTGAGTTCTTCCTTATTCCTCAAATAGTTTATGGAGATGCAGGGTATGGAATTGGCATCCATATTTTTATGCTATCTACCTTTCGAGAGTCATAGAAGGCCAACATATAACAGCGAAGAGTGGAATCATCTATGTACTTCACATATTGGCGATCTCATCCTTGCTTGCCCTTAAATTCCGGCGTAGGGATCATTGTATCAAGGATGTATGATAATTTTCTCCACCGTGAGAATGATTCTCGGTTGTAAAAAGCCAATCAGGTATAATTTGGACCAATGAGGTGGATTGGCATCAAGTATGCCCCGTAAAGGATTTGAAAGTAATATTTTTTAAAAAATAAAGATGTGCGAGAAATAAATAACATGGAACTTTTAAAAAATTAAATAATTAAGATAAGGACTTCTATCTTAATGTACTACTAATTTTTTCTTGAGACACACACTCTCCTTTATGTGAATGGAAGACCCACGGTGGATCTCTAGTGGGGATGGGATCAGTGGTGCATCTTAATGTAATCTCGAGGGACTTCGACCAATCATATTAACTTCGTAAAGGTAGGCAACTCTTGCAATCATAACTCCTTGTGATTCTCGTCCTGTTGACCTCCGAACCATCATGGCCTCGAGGGACTTCGACCAACTATGATATTTGATTTAAGTCATCACCATAATTACAAGATGAGTATGATTGATGATATACTCTCGAGGGACTCGACCAAGCATACCATGTTCTCGGTCATAGGTGACATCTCTATGTAATAAATAAGATAGTGAAATGTGATATAGGTTAGTCTTGAGGGACTCGACCAACTTCAACCTACATTAGGAATCGATTCTACCTATAACGATGGAAACCCTCGTAGGTCAATCTAATTGCCTCCACGTTTTGTCGACTTAATATTATTAATGGAGGGATTTTTATTTGGTCTCTTAACAAAATGTGTCACACATATACATATTTAATATATATCTATATAGCATGTGTAAATATATATACATATCTAATATGGTGTATAATTAATCACACATCACATGAGCAATCACACACAAATGATTATAGACCACATCCCTAATGTGATCAAGCGAACAATGGAACCCATCACTCATCAAGATCTATGTGTACTTGACATCTCCTATGCTATATAATCTCATCCTTCATCTTAAAATAGGTTTTGAAGCATCTACGCAGCATCTCCATATGTTCGCGGTCATTTTGTGAAGCCCTCGACCGGTGTTATCACTTCCACATTCCCATGCTTCCTTTTATTTGTTACAACTTGAAGTACAAGTTTGTAAAGGGTTCATAAAGGAGAAAAAAAAATTGAAGTGAGTTTAGCGACCATTAATAATAATAATCCTTGTCATGGACACATATCACATAGTCCATGGTGGATTCATTCACATACCTTTGTTACACAACCATCATGAGGATTGAGATGTGCATGGTTTGGAAAACGTGTTTTAAAGTGTTCTTTAATTAGTACTTTGTGGATCCTTCCCAGGGGCTTTCATTGTCCCATCTTCTTGGTGGAGGGTCCAAGGGATCGCAGCTGGGGGAGGTTGACCACTAAGGGACTCCCTTGACATGAATCTGGTGCCGCGGTTCCATGGCTAAAGCCACTAGTATTGCGACAGTGGTATCGTGAGGGACTTGGGTGGCCGGCTCGTTACCTGGTTTGCGATGGTGCCTAAAGCCGGGGGGTCATGCAATAGGCGACCAGCAGCCTTGTTGCCCTCATTGGAAATGGACCTAGAAGCGTAGAAAGATCTTTTGCTTAGAGGAACCGGACCTTTGGCCAACGGGAACATGATATAGCCCGTCACTTTCTTCCTCTTTTAGGACAACAATTTAACATCAAAAAGCTCTTTGTAAATACCGAGATAATAGAAAAATTGCAGCATAGATTTGATATCTACCATAAAATTCACGATAATCATGTAAGCGCAATTCTTACATGATTGAACCGTCTGCATAGTTTGCCAATCTTTTACATCAGCGATTGAAATTACTATTAAAAAAGCTCACAAAGGTTAGGATCTTCTAAACTCAAAGTGGTGCAGCGGTTACTCATGATAGATTTGCGATTTAAATAATTGAATTCTTATATAAAGAATAACATTTGGATTAAACGTTTTGATTACATTTAACTTTCTCTTGACATGTACGGAAGAGGCCGTGAAGGCTTCAAGTAAAATGGTTTGTAACAATGTAAATTTGCAAAAAGTAAGCATAAACCATTTTTATAGTGATTTCGATCAAATACGACCTACCATCACAATTGTTCATCTTCAGTTAAGGAGATGGTGGTTTCCACTTCCGGATCTTCCTTCAGCGAGAGTTGAAGACCATATCCGGGGAGGGATCTCTTCTTTGATGAGCTAAGTAGGAGATAGCCACTTATAAGGACTCTCTCATCTTTTGGATGGATTGGGGATTAGAGGAGTTTCTATGATATTTGCGGTACAGTGTTTTCTACTTTCAAAGGATCGTGTGAGGGAAGCGACAAGGTTTAACCAGTGAGATGGACACTTTTATAGGCTCGATTGGATTCAATAAAGGAGATTCAACCCAATGGTGGGTTTCTGGGGTATAAGTATTTTCTAAAATCGTCACTAGTGGTATCAGCAGGGGTGCACTGAGTTACCCATGTCTTGGGGAATTTTTCATGAAAGATGGGAGCATGGAGTACCACCTTGGAGCATCCTTAGTATGAGTCAGGTCTTGGACTCATTTCTGAAAACGGTATAAGGATCATGTCATTCAGGGGGTTCTTCCCAATTAAGCGGTGCCACCATTAGACTCATCTTACACTTACGGTTGGGCCTTGAATCGACGAAACTAATCCGTAATGGAGCCCGGTTGGCCTCTAGTATGGTTAAAGGGTGTATCTCCAAATCTAACCATAATTGCCTGACACAAAATTGAGCATTTCTTAAGATAAAACATATCTGTTAGTCAAGTCTTCTTTTTAGCGAACTTGACGAACCCTGAGAGGTATTTTTGTGGACTCTAACAGCTCACGGACTTCATGGCGATCTTAGCGAGTTTCGGCGAGTCTTCTTTGTAAGTTCGATCTTTCGGTGAGCTCCATGAACTTCGGCAAGCCTTCCGTGAACTGAAAACCCTTCAATAAGCTCCCTACTCATTTCTTGGCGATTAGGTAGCACTCAGTGAATCTTGATTTTAGTGAACTCTCGAACTCAACGATCCCATTGTACTTGATTTCGAGCACTTCATTTTTTTTATGTCTTCATCATTATCATAGTTAATCCTGCACATATAAACATAACTCTACTTGATCTAGTTTGTTACCGCGAATCAACCTCATTTTCTGCTACATCATTATTGACACCGATAGATTCTTGATGCATCATCGTCCTCTCTTGCGGCCTATTGCCCAACCGGCGATTGACCTCACAATCCCGATATCCCTTGGCACAACACCACTCTTCTTATTAGATGCATTTCTTTGTTCGAAAGCCTTACATTAGATTGTCGGCCAGGGACCTCGGCTCAACGTCTAATCTCTTGATGTGATTTCCTCATAAAGCCGATTCTTCGTGTGTCAACTATCTAATTCTGATTTGATAGTAGACCTGACCTACATAAAACGTAGTTAAATAGTAAAAAAAATAATCAATTAATTGTCATCGTAATTCGAGACCAACGGTCTCCCCTTTTTTTATAGATGACAGCTAATTGATGATGGAGTTAACCTTAACTCCCGGAGTTTAAACAAACTCCCCTATCAATATGTTATATGGTAGAAACCTTGGATTATTTCAAATCTATTAACATTCATCACATGTTATGAAAAATATCAAATCATCCATATAAATATATAAAATATTCAATACAATACATGAAGTCATCAATCTACTTTACTCCCCTATGTCATCAATAAAAAGAAAGAAGTTATATCATAGCTAGTTTAAAAGATATGTAAATTTTATAATCATCTAGCTATCAATCTAGATTTTCTATGCTTTGCCTTTTCATCTTTTGAGATAACAATTCTTTGCTTCTCTTTATATTATTAAAATTGTAATTTGTTGGTAGTGTTCATGATACCAGGTTCTTTCATTTTAAAATTGTGAGCTAGCAATTCTTGCTCCCCCCTTTGTTATTGTCAAAGGGAGGTGGGAATCTGAATAGTTTTTATCAATGCTTTGATCATGACAAAATAATAACTTATCATTATTTTTTAACATATCAAGTCATAAAATTCAAGGGAATCATAAATAAATCATGATATAAGGGAAATTGATAATAAACAAGCAAACAATAATGATAAACAAGCTAGCATACTTTTCCGCCAAACTAGCTCCTTTTCAATTCTTCTCTTTTGCAACTAAGTTTTGCCTTTTGCAAACTATCAACTTTTTTGTTTTGCAATGAGCTAATAATTTTTATAAAATTTACAACATTTTTAAACATACAAATTCATGAGTTTAAAAAATAATAATCAACTTTATGGTTCTTTCTTCTCATCTTGAGAAGTACAAGTACAGTTTTTTTGCAAGTTCTAACCCACTATGTTTGCTCTTTCTCTTGTGATACATACTGCGGGGGCTAACTCTCCCTTTTGTCATTGTGAAAGGGGGGGGAATAATATTAATATAAACTTTTTTACATCATTACAAGTTTCCATTAATAAAAAAATTTCACATAACTCTTTTCAATCAACACATGATGCATTCAAGGCAAAAATACAAAGGAATCATGTCATAAAGGATATCATTGAAAAAATAGCAAAGGAGGATCAGTAAAATACAAAGTTATAAATCAAAAGTTCATGAATCATTTCAATAACTCTCCATTTCAGCAAGTAATGTAAAAAATCTTCAAGAATCACAGGCATTAAGTATAAAAAATCATGATTCATTTAGAAGGTTTTCTATTCAAGCATAGAACATCAAAGATCCGCGATATAGATAAAAAATTCTCTTAAGGATCTTGATTCCAAAAGGATTCATTGCAAATCCGAGATCAAGATCACGAATTGTAGAAATATTCTCTTAGCATCAATTTTCAATTCATGATAAGGAGCTTCTGATCAATATACAAAGGAATCATGATAAAAACATATCAATATCAAAAGATCAAGTCATGATTCATTATATCATCTCATTTGTAAAAAAAAAATCATATGAGAACATGATTTATACATGGAATTCTCATCAAGATTACATTTAAAAACTTCGTTATCAAAGATATCAAGATCACGTTCCTTAAAATTCAAATATATATTTAGAAGAATCAAGATCCATGACTATGATAAGACTTGTTCAAGTTTGAATCATTACTCAACAAGTCATGATTCAACAAAATAAGGTTGTGATTCTAAAGTTTAGAAATCTCATGATTCATTTTGAAAAAAAAATCTTATTCTATTTCAATTTATCAACTCCAACACATCATCAAAATCAAATTCATTCAAAATTCACGAAATTCACAAAATAACATACATGAATTCATCATTTTTTTTTGAAAAATCAAATTTTTTCAAGAAAACATGCATTTTCCATTTTATATGTTTTCTCTTTTAAGTGATTTATTTTCTTATAAGTAAAGCCTTTTCCTTTAAAAAGAAAACAAGTATCAACATCAAAGATTGGAAATTTTGTCAACAAATAAAAACTATCAAAATTCGAAGAATATAACACATTAAGCATACAAAATCTTCCAACAAAAAAATTAACTCTAGAGATTTAGAACAGCCAAAGATGAGTGTCATGTTTAAAAGACCAAAACTGAAAAATGTTTCATCATCCAAAATTTCTCAGGCATGAAAATTCAATTAGAGCAACATAGATTGATTACATGTAAGCATACTCAAAAAGTCATTTTTGTATAAAAGATGTGTATCAAGTTTAAAATCAAAGTTACAAGTTTCATTAAAAATGACACATCATCAAAAGGTTTTGTCATAAAAACATTAAGACTAAAAACATGATACATATTTATTTTCAAAACATTGATTATGATTATTTTCATGAGATTCACAAGATTCATGAAATAAGTTCATTAATCTCAATAGGATAGAAAATTCATTTTCATTTCATGCAATTGATTTCATATGAGCATGTTCATGTCTTTGAAATGAAAATATGTATCAACATTTAAAAAACAAAGACATAGTTTTGTCATAAACCATCAAGACAAACACATCAAAAATAAAACATCATGATAACACATTTTCCAATTTTTTATGTGTTTTTATTTCATATGATTGATCTCATCTACTAATATGTTCAAATATTTCATATAAAAAGCCATGCATCATGTTAAAAATGAAATCATCAATATGCTTACTTCTATCTTTTAATCCTCTTTGATGTGCAAGCATTATATTTAGAAACTAGAAAGCATCATGTTATAAAATCGATTCACAAGTTTTGTCATAATCATCAATGCCAAAAAACATAACATGTCATTCAAAAAAAAAATTGTCATGAAAGCGTTAAGACCAAAAACACGTTAATCCAATATACCAGTTATTAGTTTAAATCATCATGCATGATACATTTAACATTTTTATTATATCATTTTTTAATTTTTAGGCATGATTTCATAAAGCATCATCAAAATTATCTAACATTCTTTCTTTCATTTGTTATTAGTTCTAACAAATTTTTCCTTCATGATTCTAGCTTAATTATTTAAAAATCAAAGAGTCATGCTTAAATTTTTTTGTCAAAATCATGTGTCATTTTATAAATTAGAAGAAATAGTTTTATCATCATAATATTACTTCAAAAACTCATACATGATATAAATCATCAAGCATCATGTTTAGAAATAAAAAAGCAATATAAAACATCAAAATACACATGTATGGATTAATCTAATGGTGTACAAAGCATTATCACAAATCATACAGTATCATTTTAATTTTTTTACCTTTCAAAATAGTAGAAGAAAAAGCATGATATAATTTTTTTTTTAAAAAAAAATAATTATTTGTTTTCCTACTAACTAAGTTAAGCAATTCATGAAAAAAAATCAAAATAATTTCATAACAATGTACAAAACATTTGAATTGAGTTTCTTACCTTGTTGTGAAAGTGGGTAAAGCCCAATTGCCATTTTGTCTTAGAATGTACTTGATTCGACCTTGGGTGTCTTGCTCTTCTTTGGCCTTTTTTTCCATTCAAGTTTATTTTTTTATTTTAAATTTTTGATTTTAATAAATTAATTAAAATTTATTAAAAGTTCAATATCCCTCTTCATTGTCCCTCATCGCTTGAGTCATCACTTGAGTGGTATTCATTTGTCAAGTTCCAAATCATTTGTTCTTTGAAAGGTATTGATTTATGTGTTAATCAGGTTTCAAAACTCATTTTCATTGGTCATTAATGACCCGATTAGTTTTTCAACGGGAAAAGTCATTTTAAATCTTTTTGATTCTTGTATCATTCATGCTTTTGGATCTCATCTTTTTTGGAAGGGATATTAAAATCTTATTTTCGGTTAAAATCTGAAAAAGATTTCTAAGGGCTCTTAGACTATTATTGACATCCGAAGAGAAATGGGAGAACATGTCATCGATAGTCTCACTTGGTGTCATTGAAAAAAGCTCAAATCCATATAATAAGGGTTTACTTTAGGGTCTTGACTCTACTAGTGCTCTGGATGCATGATTTCAGAGTGTCGTCCAAATATCAAAGTTGTTTCATAAGTTAAATCTGGTTAAAACTCATTTTTGTCAAAGGCAAAAATAAGACATTCATAGCCTTATATTTAATAAAAATTATCTATCTCTAATCCGACCATTAGATTTATCGGTTTAGGGGGGTTTGAAAATAAATTTTAATGATGTTCCATAAATCTAAAATAAATAGAAAGCGAAAAAACTCTCATTTGAGTTTTCAATAATTGTAGTCAACGTTAAAAAGGAAGGGCGAATGATGAAAAAACCTTTTTTGAAAGGCGGTGAAAGAGTCATTTCTGGTGGTGTGAATCAAAAAACAAAAGCGTAGCTAATTTGTTAAGATCTAGGCGAGACTAGAGGGGAGGAGGGGAATTAGTATAGTGGTTAGAATGATAGATCGATGATTTAAAATGATTTCAAAAAAATTACAAAAGGAATAACATTTGATTAAAATTATTTCAATTATGTTTTAACTTGAAAGTGTAATTAAAATGATGAGAAATGGAGTAAGTAAAATAAGTAAAAGCGAATGGTTTTGTAGTAATGTAAATTTGTAGAAATGGCAATGCTTGGTTTTATAGTGGTTCAATCGCCGACTATATCCCTCCGATTCATCTTCACTTGAGACCACTAGTTTTTCCACTTCTTTGTCTTCCTTCGATGGTGAAGACTGACTCCCTTAGATTGCTCTCTCCTTTTGATGGGCTCGGGGAGATAACCCTTCAAGCTCTCTCTCTCTTTTAACTTGAATATAAGGACTAGAAGAGAGGATTTTCTATATTTGAATAGTATTTTCAACTTTTCAAAGTGTGTGTTTGTAGGTTCAACCGGGGATAATAGGGGGGTATTTATGGCTCGATTGGTTCAAACTTGGAGCCAAGAAACACTTCAACATGGGTTTACCAATCTTGGTGGTACCACCGCCTATCCTTGGTGGTACCACTACCGATTTACTATGGTTTTTGGAGTGTACTAGGTGGTACTAATGAATGCCGGTTTTTGATGATAAAATCAATTGGTGAAATATTTGTTTCTAATCTATATTATGAAGATAAGTGTGTAGGATTAACTATGATGGATTAGACATAAGGGTGATTTGGGGGTCAGGTCGATGGGGTGTTCAGTTCGGAAGTCAGAAGGATCCGGAGGTGTTGTCGAATAAGTCGGATCGAGGGACTTGCAAAGTTTTTGAAAGTTTCGCGAATCATTGAAAGGTTCGAAATTTATCGAAAGGTTAGGAAGCTTGTAATTCGTTGGCGTGTCGCTAAGTCCAAAACATGTTGAGAGTCGAGTGGAAAAATCCAAGAAATATCGAGAAAGCCATGAAGTCTAAATCAAAAACTTAAATAAAATAAGACTTGAAAAAATGAAATCCTTTATTAATTATGTTTAATTTTGTAGTTTGCGATTACTTAGGGCAAGGATTCAAAGATTAATCCTGCTCTAAATTGGTAAGTGGAACGAAAAGGATCCTTCTTGGGCTTTGGGCCTTGAACAAGGCCCGTTAAAGTTTGAATGGGCGAGGCGATGGGAAGCACTTTTGTGCAGTGACATACCAGCAGTAGCCATGTGCTGGGTGTTTGGTGCCGCCCAACTGAGAAGCTGACAGTACTTTTGCTCCATCTTGTGCTTTGCCTCCCTCTATATACTATCGATTCTGCTTATTCGGCGGCCCGGTGATATACCGCCTCGGCAGTGGTAACCGCCATGGGCGCGAGAACTCAATTTGATTTCAATTTGGATCTCAAATTTGAAAACCATTTTGAATCTATAAATACCCCCTTTCCTCAACTGAAAGGCACCCTTTTGAGAGTTAGAATCTTGAGTTAAAGTCTTGAATAGTCTTGAAAAATCTTGTCTCTTGCTAAGTGTTCACCTCCTTCTTCTTTTGTGAAATATTGTAAGTGTGAACCTCTTGTAAAGGGGTTGTAAGAGGGTATTTGGTCCTTCCCCTTCAAAGGATTTTGCTAGTGGAAGTGCGGAGCCTCATCGCGGAAGGCTTCAAAAGTGGATGTAGGGTCATTTGCCAGAACCACTATACATCATTATGTTCATGAATGTGAGTGTTTATATTTTTGAATTATTTCATTACTTATTTTAAATCGTTTTGTTCCTTTTCATGACTATTTCATTCAAGTTTTCTTTAAGTCAAATCGAAATCTTCTTCTGAACTAGTCTTTGTCTTAAAATCAACTACAAAGTTACGTTTTTTAATCCATTACATTAATTCACGCGACCCCCCCCCCTCTTAGTGCCTTTTAGTCCTAACAATTGGTATCGAAGGCGAGGTTTACTCTCATATTGGTTTTAAAAACCCAAGAGATGGCCTACTCGGTATGTAAGAGGGTCACTCCATTACTTATCCTTCCTATGTTTAATGGGTGGGATTATAATGATGGAAGCCATTATGAGGATTTTTTCTCATTTCTATGGACTTGAACTTTGGAACATTGTTGAAAATGGCTTTGCAAAATCTTCTCTTCCCATGAGTGAGTGGAATGAGTTGGAAAGGAAGATTTTTGCTCTTCAATGCAAAGGCTATATGAATGCCTTATTTTGTGCACTTGATAAGAATGAGTTTAATCGAAGTTTCTATTTATGAATCGGCATTTGATATTTGGTGCACTTTTGAAATCACTAATGAAGGCACTAGCCCAGTGAAAGAGTCCAAAATCAACATTCTTGTGCATTCTTATGAACTTTTTTAGGATGAAATCAAATGAGTCCATTGGAGACATGTACACCGCTTTTACTGGATGTCATCAATGGACTTAAAGCTCTTAGTAAAGGTTTTCTAATTTTTAGTTGGTAACTAAAATTTTAAGATCCCTTCCAAAGAGTTGAGATCAAAGGTTACGACCATTCAAGAGGCCAAGGATCTTAAAATATTTGCTTGAAGAACTTATTGGGTCTCTAATGACCCTCTGAGATGACATGCCATGCTCATGAAAAGCTTGAGAACCCCCCCGAAAAAAAGAGGGAAGGATATGACACTTAGAACACAAGAAGACCACTTGAAAGGAACATCAAGTGATGAGGGACAGTGACGATGACATTGCACTTTTAACTCGAAAGTTTAAGAAATTTATAAGAAAGAATAAATTTAAAAATGACACAAAAAAAAATAAATTTGAACACAAAAAAGGACAAGTTATTTCACATGAATGCATGCAAGCCGAGGACACTTCAGAATGAATGCCTCAAACCAAGAAAAGCAATTCAAAGAAGAAAGAAAGCTTTGAAGGCCGTGGGATGATTCAGTGACTCGAGGTTGAAGAAGCCTAGCAACAAAGAGGAGGCCAACTTTATAATGGCATTAGGAGAAGAGGTTGGTGAGTTATTTAATAAAGTTATCTTTCAATGAACTTTCTATCACTTTCATGAGTTATTTGATGAATATAGAACTCTTAGTAAGAAGTTCAATTTACTTAAGAAAGAGCATGCTTTTATTACAAAATAAGTTCAATAGTCTCCAAACCCCCTTCTCACCCCCATGCTTTAAGTGTGAACTTAGAAGCAACAAAAGGGAGAACTTGCTACTTTCAAAGAGATCCTAAATAAGTTTAGGTCGGTAGAGGGCTTGGACATGATCCTTGCTAACAAGGGGTCACGCCGGGAAAATAGGAGTGGAATTGGATTTGTGAGTGGATCTCACCAAAATCCCACCACCTTCATTAAAGGACCTACGTTACATGTATCATATTTGAAATGTAATTTTTGTAGTAAAACGGGACATGTTGCTTACAAATGTTCATTCAAGAAATTTAGTTAAAAATTGATATGGGTTCCTTAAAGGAACCATAAACAGCTCAATGTTGAATTACAAATTAAGTAGATCAATTTGTAAGGCACCCAAAAATCAAATGGGTACCTAAAAACCATCCTCTTATGTAGATTGTAAACTCCACAAGCTAGGAAGAAATGGTATTTTGATAGTGGATACTCAAGGCACATGACCAGGAGATCCATCTCATTTCTCTATGCTCACTACTTGAAAAGAAGAAAGGGTATGTCACCGCCGAGACAACAACAAGGGTAAATCAAAAAAAGGGGACCATATGTAACAAATCAAGTTTTTCATTGATGATGTGTTGCTAGTTGATGGTTTTAAAACATAATCTTTTAAGTATTAGTCAATTGTGATAAAAGGTTATGTTGTTGGAATTTGAATCTAATGTTTGCATTATTGAAAAAAACCAAACAATGACATATTCATGATTGCTTTAAAACAAAACAATGTCTACACCATAAATATTGATGAATTAAGTAATAAATGTATTTTTTTTGGTTTTTGAATGATGATGCTTGGCTTTGGCATAGGAGATTAGACCATCTGACATGAAACTAATTTCAAAGATTTCATCTAGAGATTTAGTAAGAGGTATCTCAAAACATGAAATTTGTCAAGGACAAGGTCATGATGCATGTCAAGGAAGAAAACAAATAAAAACTAGTTTCAAATCAAAAAAATCAAATTAGCACCACTAGACCATTACAATTGATCCATTTAGACTTATTTGGACCAATTGACATAACAAACCTAGAGGTATAAAATATGCCTTTGTAATTGTGGATGACTATAATAGATACACTTGGACCTATCTCTTGGCTCACAAAAGTAATTGTTTCAATGTTTCTCTAAATTTTGTAAACTCACTCAAAATGAAAAAAGTTTTATGATTTCATGATTGAAGTGATCACGGAGGGTGAATTTCAAAAT
This sequence comes from Musa schizocarpa, assembly GCA_900464855.2. Taxonomy (NCBI): domain Eukaryota; kingdom Viridiplantae; phylum Streptophyta; class Magnoliopsida; order Zingiberales; family Musaceae; genus Musa; species Musa schizocarpa. Next base: position 55,597 of record UBIG03000065.1, read on the forward strand.
CATGACTTCCAAAATTTTTTGTGAAATAAGCGGATATAACCATAACTTCTCTACTCCAAGAAATCCACAACAAAATGGAGTAGTGAAAAAGAAAAAATAGAAGTTTGCAAAAGAAATGGCTAGAACTATGTTAAATGAATACAATTTACCAAAATATTTTTTTGAAGCAAGTGAATAATTTGCTTATGTTATGAATAGAGTTCTATTGAGACCATCCTCCATCTAAAACTCTATATGAATTATGAAATGATAAAAAAACCCAATGTTTCTTATTTTAAAGTTTTTTTTGGTTGTAAATGTTTTTTTTTTAAATGAAAAGGATGCCTTAGGAAAATTCGAGTGCAAAATCAATGAAGGCATATTTCTTAGTTATTCTTCTGTTTCTAAGGCTTTTCATGTTTTCAATAAAAAAAACCTTAGTTATAGAAGAATCTATTCATGTGATTTTTAATGAAAATTTTAAATTTAAGAAGAAAGATTTTTGATGATGATTTGGCTTTGATAATTTGAATTTGAATGCCCCCTCTCCTCAAAATGATAACTTGGATGCATCTTCTTCCCAAACTTCCTTACCCAAAAGGAATGAAGTATGTAGATGCTCATCCCAAGGAGTTAATTATAGGAGATGCATGAAAGGGGTTCAAACTGCTCTTCTTTCAAAGATTTTTGTGCCCATGCAGCTTTTCTTTCTTAAGTTGAACAAAATGCATTGATGATGCCTTGAAAGATGATTCTTGGGTTAATGCAATGCAAGAAGAAATGAATCAATTTGAGGAATGAGATATGAAAGCTTGTTCTAGACCTAATGACCACTTAGTTATTGGTAATAAGTGGGTCTTTAGAAACAAGCAAGATGAATGTGGCATCGTGGTTAGAAACAAGGCTAGACTAGTGGCCAAAGGTTTCAACCAAGAAGAAGGTATTGATTATGAAGAGACTTGGCTCCGGTGGCAAGATTAGAAACCATTAGGATACTCCTTGCCTATGGTAGTAGTAATTATTTTAAATGAATGTCAAAAGTGCATTCTTAAATGGTTTTATTTCAACCAAGTATATATTAGGAACAACCACGGTTTAAAATTCTCTTCTCCCTAACCATGTGTTTAAGCTAACTAAGGCTTTATATGGTCTAAAACAAGCCCCTAGGGCTTGTTATGACTTAACTTAGTTCTTTTTTAATTTCAAATGATTTCACTAAAAGGCAAGGTTGATACTACATTGTTTATTAAATATATTTTAAAAATAATTTTCTTATTGTTCAAATTTATGTTGATGATATTATTTTTTGGTTCTTCTAATAAATCACTATATGAATCATTTGCAAGAATATGAGTGATGAATTTGAGATGAGCCTAATGGGAGAACTAAATTTCTTTTTTAGGATTACAAATTAAGCAACTAAGTGATGGTATATTTCTAAATCAATCAAAGTATACATTAGAATTGTTAAAACGATTTAACATAGATGGATCAAAGACATTAGCACTCCTATGGGTACCTCCACTAAGTTAGATATAGATGAAAAAAGGAGAAAGTTTTTGATCAAAAAAAACATAGGGGCATGATAGGTAGCTTGCTTTATCTCACTTTACAACGGACACCGCATCATGTTTGAGTGTACGGTTATGTGTAAGAATTCCAAGTTAATCCTAAGCTATCTCACTTCAAAGCCATTAAGAGAATCCTTAGATATCTTAAAGGGACTCCAAATCTTGGATTATGGTATCCAAAATCAATAACTTTGATTTGAAAGCTTATCAGGATCTTGATTTTGGTGGATGTAAAATAGATAGAAAAAAGTACATCCGGAACATGCCAATTTTAGGACATGCACTTGTTTCTTGGACTTCAAAAAACAAAATTTAGTTGCACTATCTATGGCGAAGTCGAATACATAGCTGCAAGTGTATGCGTGCAGGGTTATTTGGATGAAAAAATACACTAGAAGACTACAGGAATTTCTTTAAAGAATATTCTATAAAATGTGATAACACGAGTCTTTATCGTCTAACTAAAAATCCGATTTAACACTCTCAAACTAAGCATATTGACATTAGGCATCATTTTACACGTGATCATGTTGGGTAGTAAAGATGTCACCCTTGAATTTATTGATACAAATCATCAATTACGGACATTTTACAAAACCCTTAAATGAGGAACAATTTGATTTTATTAGAAGGGAATTAGGCATGTTAAATTGTCCTAATAAATGAGCTTTATTGTATGAGATTTTCTTTGAAATTTCGGTTTTAAGGCCGCATTTGACTTCCTCTCGGTTTTTTTTTGAAATTTCAGATTTCTTTTGACATCATCCATCCTTAAAATCTCTGAAAACAAATTCAGAACAAATTTAAAAAAAAAATATTTTGTGGGACCAATAGTTTTTGTTGAAGCCTGGCCAGTTAATCTTGAGCAGGTATTTGGAAATGTAGCGTGCTTGGTTGGTGGTTAATTGTTAGAACACCCCCATATTAAAGGGGTGTTAGGGTCGTGGGTAGAAGCGACTGAAAAACTCTCCCTTTCATTCTTCTTCCTCCTAAGCTCCTCTAGGCCTTCTCCTCTCCATTCTTCCTCCTCTAAAGGGCAATCAAAGGCATTTTTTTTGTAATCCAAGCTCCTCACCTCTCTAGGAAACACAAATAAGGTAATAGCTAAGTTTTTTCTCTTCTCTAATTGCTTTTCTTTTCCTTATTATTTCCTTTTGTTTGTTCATCATGAATAGATATAGACATGGCTCCTAAGAAATCAACAAGAGGGGAAAGGGAAAAGGTTAGAAGGAGATTCATTTGACTCAACCCTTTTTTTAGATCTAATGAGGTAGCCTTAAGATACCCAAATTTTGATTGTAAAACCATACATAAGGGTAAACATGTTGATCTAAGTGAACTAGAAAACCTAGAACCTATTAGATGGTTTTGCTAATCTAAATGCTCTACCTATCTTGCAAATTAATGAACCAATACCCTAGGTTGGTTATTTTATGCTAACATGATTATTAAAGATGATGTTTTATCCACACATGTGTTAGGAACCACAATTGATTTACGTTATATCATATATGAGTTACTTGGAATTGAAAAACCGAATAGAGGATGTTATTTTAGAGGGCGATGGGATATGGATGCAATCGGAACAACCTTCCTCCGAAGCCTTAGAAATGATTTTTCTAATCTAACCTAGGCATCATCCCTAAAAGGCATGAGCACTTATTACCTTTAACTCGAAATTACTTCATCACATTATGATAAGCATTCTACTTCGAAGCGGTTTCATCGATGAAATGAGTATGTTGGGCGAGTGCGATGTATTGGATTATGACTGAACAAAAATAACTACTTTGGTTATTTGATTAGACAACATATGATAGAAATTTTCTCTAGAGATTCGGATGTTGTCGTATGGTGGGTTGATCACTAGACTCATTTTTTGCCCATGACATTTGTGTGTCCACAATGAAATTAATGAAAGTTGATAGATATAACACAATTAATAGAAGGCTCTTGAAGTGGCTTAGATGCACCTTTAGAGATGGCATATGGATTAGGCAACCTAGAAGGGTTGATATAGTTCCTCCACCGTTAGAGCAACCTAAAACACCAATTTTTTAGGGGAAATGAATCTCCTCGCCTAGTCCCGTTGATCCGGCCCCGTCGAGCCGACTCTTGCTCCATCTTGAAGATCCGATCATGCGTTGCCTTGAATCAAATCACATCACAACAAACTGAAATTTTTTGAAGGAAGTGCAACAAATGAACCACAAAATAGATCACTTGTATAGGCATCTTGGCGTTCCTCCTCACGGGTAGGTTGTTGTTTTCTTTTTTAAACACTTGTCTGTTATGCTTATGACTATTATGGATGATGTTGTGTTTGTAACTTTCATTTCATCTACTTAGCTTTTGCGTGAACTTTTTTTTTCGATTTGATAGTAATTTTGACTTGATACCTTCTTCCTTGTGACTACTATGGATGACACTTTTTATATCAGTATGACTTGATACCTTCCTCGAATGGTTTTCTTGTTCTCTCCATGATAATGAATGGTTTCTTCACCTTCATTATTTTTTTGTTGATGACAAAGGGGAAGAAAAATGTAAATTGCTATGATGGAGTAATTATTACTATGTTGGAATAAAATGCTTAAAGTGAAATATAGATCAATTGTGTCGCATTGCAAATGCTTAAGAACTCTTATTCTTGAGATAAGCTACTTTTTCATTTGATATCATGTCTTGATATTAAAACACTCTTTTTGGATATCACTTGATCTTTATCATGTTTGAATTAATATTTCTAGTTATTATATGTGTAAATACTTTGACATTGTTAAAAAAAATACATTATTTTTAGTATTTATACCTAAGCTTGTTTATTAAGCTTTATGTTGAATGAAATCTATTTGATTTGGCTTAAATTCAAAAAAGATTGAATTTAAGTGCTTTTTTACCTTCAATGATATGGCATATAGATAGGGGGGGAGTTGAGTTTAACTCCATCATTAATTGATTGTCATCATCAAAAGGGGAGATAGTTGAATCTCAATTTTGATGATAAAATCAATTGGTGAAATATTTGTTCTAATCTATATTGTCAAAGATAAGTGTGCAGGATTAACTACGATGGGTTAGAAATATAAAGTGATTTCACGAGGTCAAGATGTCATGGTGTTCAAGAGTTTTATCCGAAGTCAGAAGGATCGTCGAAAGTTCTTGGGAACCAACCAAGATTGAATCGGGGACTTAGAAGTTTTTTCAAAGTTCATAAAAAAAATCATTGAAGGTTCATGAAATTTGTTGAGAAGGTTCGGAGCTTTTAGAAGACTCATTGGCGTGCCATACAAAGCGGTATGCTAGGAATGAACTGGGAAGAAATCCGAGGGAAATATCAGGTGACCGCATAGAGTCTCATCGTAAAGCTCACGAAATAAGACTTGAAGAATGTGGGTTTAAATCACTATTAATTATATTTTAATTTCGTGGTTGTACGTACTTAGGGCAAGGATTTGAATTAATCCTGCTCTAAATTGGTGGGAACCAACCCGGGCCCTTACTAGAACTTTTGGCCCTTTAAACAAAAAGTTTCGACCTTGAATGGGCGGCGATAACATCTTTCGCGGTAGGTGTCTTTGAGGCGGTCTCTTGCGAAGAATGTCGTTTAAATCATTGTTAATTATGTTTTAATTTCGTGGTTAGTGCGTTAGAACAGGATTTCAATTAATCTGCTCTAAATTGGTAGGAAGGCAAGAGGGCCTCCCGGGCTTTTAGCCTCGAACAAAGCCCATTCGCCAAAATTTGCCCGAATGGGTGATAACACCGCCCTGGTAATCGATCAATCTTGGCGGTAGTACCGCCCTTTTGGGGAATAGGGGTACCACCCGACTATAGTGTACGGGCGGAGGTTACCGCTTTGCTCGGCCGATCGGCTTACCGCTTGCTCCGGTGATGCACCCGCGTAATATGTCGATCTGACGTGACAGTGTGGTATACCCGCCTGACGAAGGTAGCACCTGCCAAACCGGGAACTCCATTTGATTTTTAAATTTGGAGCCCAAATTTAAAACCATTTTGGATCTATAAATACCCCCCCCTTTTCTTGGTGAAAGGGCACCCCTTTGAGAGTTAGAATCTTGAGTTAAAGTCTTGAATAGTCTTGAAAAGTCTTGTCTCTTGCTAAGTGTTCACCTCCTTCTTCTTCTTGTGAAATCTTGTAGAGTGTGAACCTCTTTGTAAAGGGTTGTAAGAGGGGTATTTGGTCCTTCCCTTCAAAGGATTTGCTAGTGGAAGTGCGAGCCTCATCATGAAGGCTTCTAAGAGTGGATGTAGGTCATTTGTTGAACCACTATACATCATTGTGTTCATGAATGTGTGAGTGTTTACATTTCTGAATTATTTCATTACTTAGCTGCACCGTCGTTTAGTTCCTTTACTAAGCTATTTCATTCAAGTTCTCTTTTGTCAAATCGAAATCTTCTTCTGAACTAGTCTTTTAACGAAATCGACTTCAAAGTTACGTTTTTAATCCACTTGCACTAATTCACCTCCCCTCTTAGTGCCTTTTCAATCCTAATAAGGTACCACTCAGGTTTGGCAATACCACCGCTTGGGCATTGACCTTACTAGTGTACTAAAGGGTATCACCACCTAATACAACCTAGGAATTTGAACCCGAGGCGATTCCGTGCAGACAAGATCCGAGCTGCCGGTTGGGCCTGATGATCTGGCCAAACCAATCCATAACGCGGCCCCATTTGGCCCCTAATAGGATTAAAGGAATTACCTCCCAAATCTAACCCTAATTATGTGCTAACTATAAAATTAAAGATATTTTCTAAAGATAAAACATGTCACGACAAGTTAACTCTTCTTTCGGTGAACTTTTCGGCGATCTTCTAACGAACCCTTGGACACCGTTATGGACTCCCGACAAGCTCTTGGACTTCATGATGATCTTGGCAAGTTAGGATGAGTCTTCTTTGGTAGCTCGATCTTTCTCAATGAGCTTTGCGAACTTAAAACAAGCTCCTACTCGTTCTCGGCCGGTTCAGCAACACTCAGATGAATCTTTGGACTTGGTCCGAACTCTCAAACTCCCAGCGATTCCATTATACTTGACTCACGGCACTTTATTTTGCTTTATGTCTTCATCGTTATCATAGTTAATCATGCACCACGAAACCTTAACTCTACTTTGATCTAGTGGAGTTACACGAATCAACGTCCCTGACCGAAACACATCATTAGTAAGTACTTCATGGGGTTCTTTGGCGCGTCGTTCTCTCTTCGACATGTTGCCAATCGGCGATTGACATCTATAATCCCGATATCCATGGCATTAACACTACTCTTCTTGGCTCGATGCGATATCTTTGTCCAAAACCTTTTGTCGTTATTGTCGCCGAACCTCCAACTTCGGCGTCAATCTCGTGATGATTTTTTCTCCAGCATAGCTAATTCATCTATATCAATTTGTCTAATTTTGATCGATAGTAGACTGCGTTACTCAAAAAATGCGACTGAACAATAAAAATACAATCAATTGGTTCATCATCAAAATCCGAGACCCAACAACATCATATATGTGCCTTGAAAGAATAGAAATAAAAATCATAAATTTTTCATTAAAAAAAAAAGGTTCTTATCGTCATGCAAAAGTTAGTTTTACAAAACCCATAAAATCAAAAAAAATTATGCTTAAGAGAATTACCTGGGAAATCATGTTGAAATCGGCGATATCTCATGCCTTGAGAGGAAGAATGAAAAATAAAAAATCTTAAATTTTCATAAAAAAGGTTCGTTGTTATCTAACGAAGATCGGTGCATTGAAAAACAAATCGTGAATTTGAAAATTACATATGTAAAAAGAAAAGTATATAGAGATTGTATATCCCTAATTCCTACATCCGGTAGGGTGGATGAAGGAGGTCAATCGTCCTCCTCTCTAGTGGAGTATCCATAACGGTAGAAGCTGCAATGATGCTCCTCTTTAAGGAGAGGAGAATAGAAGTTGGCTACCAAAAAACCTCAGCCAATGGGCCTTTGGTTCCCCTCCCTATTTATAGAGGCCCCTATCAACCCTAATGGATCTAGCCCTACTGGGTATGGATCTCTATCCAATTACCCAAACCTCTTAGATTAATGAGTCTCTCCTCAATAATTTAGCTCTTATTTGGATCTATACATGGGATCGATAATATAACTTATTGGATATCCAATAAGATAGGGGCTCATTGGGATATCTCATATAAAGAAACCTCTCTACCGTAAGTAACACCTACCATATGTGTGTGACCATCTGGGCCCAATATCGGTTGGTAGGTCATACTTGCCGAACTCTTTAGATTTCAAGAATTATTATCTTCATAATAATTCACTTTCGATCATCAAGTGGATGTACTAGGTTACTACAGGTCCTAGAAACGACTCTGAGGAGAATCCAATCCTGGGACCTATCTACCCTTAGTTACTATATACCTAGTCCCGAATCTATCTAATATCCCAAAAATCATATATATCGGGCATGGTAACATCGAACTATCGGTTTTCAATCCGTCTCTTCTAATCTAATTCTCCCTAGAATTTCTTCCCTATTCTTTAAACAATTTATAGAGATACAAGAGTATAGATCGACATCCATCTTTTTCATGTTATCTTTTAACTTTCGAGAGTCATGAAGCCCTAACATGCAACATTTCGAAAGTAGAGTCATTTGTGTACTTCATGTGAACTCTTTTCTCTCTCAATTCGAATGACCCTAGCAGGGATTTTGCTTGAGCAGAACACGTAGGATATTCCTCTCATAATAGAAATTGGATGATCCTCTATTGACACTCATTATCCTTGTAGGTTGGTTGGCTACAATAATGTCGTTTTACTAGATGGAAACTTCAAAACCTATTAGTCTGATATCAAAGGTGGAGTACTCATATAGACTTCCTTGGTGTCTCAAGTCTAAAAAAACCAGAGACACTATTGGGACCATGGAATCATTGTGCGACATGAGGTATCAATAACCATCCATCATTCCATAGCGGATCAATCATTCTCCAATGAGCACCTTTATTATACCCTTAGTGTCCCATTCTTTAGCAAATATAACATGGACTACACCTGTCACTTGAATGAGTTTTCTTGGATTTTTCTAGATTTAATTTATGGAATATTGGTAATGGTTTTGAACTTTAAAGGTGAATGGGTCTCATTATTGGAGACTTAGATCACGATCGACTTTCCAATGCAAAGGCTATGAATAGTGGACATGTTTAGATAAAAATGAGTTCATCAGATTTCGTGATAAAATGGCTTTTTTGATAATTAATGGGCGACTTAAAATCGCGTGAGGAACTCACAAGTGCCATTACTCAAAAAGTAAACCTCTTATTGCATGATTTTGATGTCTTTTTTTCTAAATTCTTAGTAGATCTATACATGTATGAAGGAGTTTTAAATATTTTAAAACTCTTGGTAAATATTTTTTAAATTTTTGAATTCTTAATAGTTTTGAATCCCTTCAGGTGGATCTTAAAATAATGATGATCACAAGAATAAAAAGATTTAAATAATTTTTAATTGAAAGAACTCTTTGGCTCCTGTGAGATGAAATTAAACCGCTTAAACATTATGAACATATGAACCACCTTCTTCGAAGAATATGAAATTTTGGGAACTTGGGATAAATTGGTGATAACTCAAGTGATGACTCAAGTGATAAAGGGACGTGAACCACACATATAATGAATTTTAACAAGTTCATTAAACAAAAAATAAAACTAATTAAAATGAACTTGAGCAAAAGGAGCCAAAGAAGAAAAAGTTCACCAAAGAGAATCAACTTAAAAGAAGAGACATATTGTACTTTGGCCAGTTTCAACTAGCTAATTAAGTAACTCACTTGAAATATTTGTTACATTGTTTTAAAATTACATGAATCTTTTCATGAGTTGCTTGATTTAGTTAGTAAAATATTTTTAAAAAAAAATTATATCATGCTTTTTTCTAGTATTTTTTGAAAAAGTAAAAAATTAAAATGATACTTACATGGATTTGTGAAAAATTAATCCCATGTGTATCTTGATGTCTTATATTATTTTTTGTTTCTAAATATGATGGTTGATGATTTATATCATACATGAGTTTTTTAAAGTAATTAAAACTCTATGTTTTGGAATATTATTTTTTTGGTCTTTAATCATTTTTTGAAATAAAACCTTTTGATGAAATGTCATTTTTAATGAAACTTTTGCTTAGGATTTTTAAACTTGACACATCTTTTATACAAAAATGACTTGAGGCATCCTTACATGTAATCAATCTATGTTGCTCTTAATAAATGAAAGATTTTGATAATGATTTTGGACTTATATGATAATACATATTATGATTTTTGTTTAAAATTTGTCTTTCATTCTTATTACAGATACTTGTTTTTATTAAAGGTAAAGACATGTTTATAAGTGAAGTAAATTATAAAAGAAAATACATACTTCTTGAAATTTATTCTATCTAAAGTTTTTTGATTTTTTGATAAAAGACAAATAATGAGTCTTTAGAAAATGATTTGATGATATTCAAAAAAATCATGATTAATAATGATAAAGGAAAAATATTAAAAAAGTTTGTTATCATACTTCATGACTTTATGATATCATATCTTAGTATTTAAAGAAACTCATGTTTTTTTTAAAACATGATACTCATCTTTTAAAACATGAATACACTCACATATGAAACAAATAACTTAAAATGGAACATAATATCACATGATAAATCAAATCTTTAAAGAATCAGCATGCTTAATGGTTTCAACTTAATGATCTTTATGATGAAGTTTGCCTTTCCATCTTAAATGTTGATATTTTTTTTTAAGATAAAGGCATGCTTAAATGAATTTAATCAAAAAAGGAAAATGCTTGTTCCTTGAAATTTTTCTATCCCTAGAGGTTTTCAATTTTTTGGATGAGAAAGACAATGAGATGAATTTATTTATGACCTTGTATGATATCAAAAAGTAATTTTGATGAAGAGCTAAAGTTGATGAATTGAATTTGAATTTTTACTTTGACTCTTCTCTTGATCTCTTAGAATCATGACTTTTTTGAGATATTTGTAATGCTTGAATCAACTCAAAAGATTTCATTTACTATAAAGATATTTTATTGAAATCATGATCTTGCAAATTATAACTTGAAATTCTTTATAAATTAAGATGGAATTTTACCATACTCCTTGGTTTATCAAAAGAAAATTCTTTAAATAAAAATAACTTGTCTTTTGATTTTTGAAATTTAATACTTGAATTTTATGAATTCATTGATCTTGATATCTTGATACTTGAATTTTTTAAATGAGATCTTGATGAGAATTCTGTGCATGAATCATATTCTTCTTGATTTTCTAGAGCTTTGATTTCATATCTTTCTTGACTTAGAAATATTTTGATTACTTTGCCTTATATATATATTGTGATAATGAAGATATATTTTGATGCAAATGTATATGAAAAATGGATGTAAAAAATTTTTATATCATTGCTTCCTCCCTTCTTTTTTGACAATGACAAGGGGAGATGAATTGCTAGCTTTTTAGAATACAAAGAAATAAAACTTATAAACTTACCTCCTCAAAAAGAAGAAAGATCTTGGCTATCAAAAAACAAAAAAATTAAAAACTTAAAATTTATAATCTTACACTTACCATACTTCTATGTTTATATGTTGTAATGAAAATTTAGCTTGCATGTTAAGTGATGTAAATTTTACAAAATTACAAACATACAAAGCAAATCAAAAGTGCACTTCTCAAGAGAGAAGAAAAACCAAAGTGCAACCTATATATCAAAAGAAAGCGAATGAAAATTGCTATCTTCTTTAACATAAGAAACAAAGTGCAAACTTATACATCCAAAGAAGCAAATAAAAATGCCATGCATCTTGAAAAAAAACTTGCTATGCTTTTTGTGCATATATGTTACTTGATGCAAATCTAGCTTCATGTTGCAAAACTTGCTTATCTTTAAATATAGCTAGATCTTTACTTCTCTTTTTTTATTAGTGAACAGAGGAGAAGTAGATTTGATAACTTCATGCTTTGAATTGAAATTTTATATATTTGCATGATGGTTGTGATGTTTTTTCAAATGACATATTGCTTGGATTTTTTAAAATCCAAGGGTCCTATCAATATTGCATATTAGAAATTTCATTAAACGCTACTGAAGTTGAATTAGCTTTCATTAATCAATTGAATCTTTATCATCAAAAGGGAAGTTTTGTTGAATCTCGGTTTTTGATGATAGAAATTGATCATGTTTGTAATCTAGCTACATTTTTTTTTGGAGTATGGTCTACTCTGTTCAATTAGATAATTGGCATTAGGATGGTCGTTGCCTTTGGAAGGAAATCAGGTGGATTGAGCGGCGGGAGGTGCGGATGTGATCGGTGAGAAAGGTTTTGGACAAAGTGGGCATCGGACCAGAGGGTGAAGTTGCACCAAGAAATTGGGGTTACAGAGGTGGGTTACTATTGGATTAATAAGGCCATAAGAATGGATGATCGCATTGGCAGAAATTAGGACACGATGTCGCAAATGGATAACATCTTGGGCAACATTTTTTGATTGATTTACAATAATAATTATCGGTCGGTAGGATTAAGTTGGTATAATTAGGTTGTAATTGAGCCCAACCGATTATGGGCGATTAGGCCGTATACGTGAGTTTGGGCGGATGAAAGAAGCCCAAATAAGGTTGTTGAACCCTATAAGTAGTGGCACGCTAGATTTAAGGGTGGTACACCACTAGGTTTTAGTCTCTCAAGTGGTTTAGGTGGTTGCTCTTTGCCGTGAGTGATACATACTGAGTGCTTAAGCCAGTGGCATTATTAGGTAAATTGGTACATATATCTGGAAACCATGTATCATTAATAGCCGAGCAAGCAAATCTTTGGTGGCGATGGATGCCACTAGTGTCAAGTCAAACTAAAAGGTGGTACACTACTAGGCAATGGTGGTATTTTCCTCCAATTACCACAAAGTCAGGATGAGAAGTTTTTTGACTCCAAGTTTAAATCAAATTAGAGCCTATAAAACCCAACCCCATCCTTGGTTAGAACACACAAGCATAGAGATCATAGAAGGGAACAACAAAATGCTATAGAGAATCATACGAAACCCCTCCTCTGGCTTTCATTCATTTCAGCTTCATGAGAGGGTGAGTAGGTGCTTATGAGGTTACATCTAAGTCGATCAAAGAGTGCTATATGGGGTTGGTCCTTGCGGGTGGAAGGAGGAAACTAGTGGAAAGAGCCAATGGCCCTCAGGAAGAGGAATCGAGTAGATGTAGGTGGTATGACGAACCACTATAAAAATTGATTTACATTTACGGCCTTTTTTATCTTTTTTATGAACTATTTCCTTTAGTTCAACATATCTTTCTTCTCTGTCTTTGCTTTCAAACTAAACACATTTTAAGTATGCTTTATTAATCAGTTTATACGTATGAAGTTTTAAAACTTGTTTTAAATCGTCAAATTTATCATTTTTTATTGGCACAGCACCTAATTCCCCTCTGAGTGCAGCTCTCGATCCCAACATGCTGATACTCAAATCTGATATAAGTCAATGACTTTGTTAATGAATCGTAATATTATCTTTGGATGAACTCTTTTCACTACTATATCTCCATAGGAGCCACGAACTCTCTACGATCTTAGTGGAACCTCAGCCAGAATACTTGACCAAGATCTAGGTTCCCTAACCCGGTCGATCATCCTGTTATGTCTGATATATAGAATCAGTTTCACGCTCTTACGTCTGATTCCCAAATCCATCAAATGAACTTCTTTATCTAGATACCCTCTTTTGTACTTCTACCACAATAATATATTCCACCTCTGTAAGGTGAGACAATAATAGTATCTCACTTGAACTCACTTCAACTTATTGCTGCTCCATTGGAGTGAACACATACCTGAATTTGACTTGCTATCATTGACATCAGGCGGAAACTCAAAGTGCATGTAGCATAATGCGGAGACTACCTCTTCGTATACCGTTAAAGATCCGTAGTCCTTGAAATTGCCAGAACCACTTTATTACTTTCGATTATGAAGCCCTATGATTTGCTTGATACCTACTCGTAGCACTCGAGCGTAGCCTATATCAGGGCTGGTACAGCATAGCTATACTTGATAGATTGTATCACAAAGGCAAGTATCCTATCATGTTTTGCTATTTCTCCAAGAGTTTTGGGGACATACTATAATAAATTAAAATTAGTAACACCTGGTTTGGGATTAGGCCAAGCATCCTCTTGAATCTATCTCTATAAATGTAGAAACCTCAAAATATAGGATGCTTTACTAAGTCCTTCATGGAGAAATGCTCCAGAGTAGATAGAGGCCTTTCTTGTAGTGAGCATTCCTACATCATTCCCAATGAATTGGGAGATGTCATCCCACATATAATAATATCAAGAAGGTATTAGCACTCCCACTTGTCTGGCCCTGCGCATGACTCATCTTCATTCTTACTTGAAGTCATAAGATTTGATCCTCATCAAACCTTATGTTCTAACCAAAGCCTGCTAGTCCATAAATAGATTCATGATCTACACTTTGCTCGAACTCTGCTTGGACATGAATCTCTCAAGCTATATTACTTACTTACACCTCTTTTCGAGGGTTGCCATTGAGAATCTGATTTTTGTTCATTACAGGATCTCATAATCATAATGTGTATTTATAGCCTTGGCCAAATTCGGATGAATTTTAGCATAACTATAGGTTGAAGGTTGTTGAAATCCATCGAGGAAAGCATCTCATGTCGCATTGAGCAAAAAACAAAACACCCCGATTTCCCGTAGAAAGTTTCTATCATAAATGCGAGAAGATGGGTGCGTCAAAAATAAATCCACAAAGCTACCGTGTAAAGAGAATGCAGGGAGATGGTATGTCACAGTCCTAGATCTATAGGAGGAAGGATAAAGAGTCAAGTGTCTCCTCTCCTATGTATCCACAGTGAGGAGTTGCAGCAGTACACCCTCTCTCTCCCAAGGAGAGCAGCTACCAAAGGAGCCTACAGCCTATGAGACTTTGGTTCCCTCTATTTTAGAGCCCCTAAAACTAATGGATCTTTTTGCCCTATTGGTATTGGATCATCATCATCCAGTACCTGACCTCTTCTTAGATAGTAGTTCTCTGCCCAATAATAATATATTTTTAGCAATTGTTGGATGTATCACCGAGGATCTAATAATTGGGGGGCTGAATGGGTGTCAGCCAGGTAGAGGTTGCAGTACAGTTATCTCCATATCCGAACCTCTACCGTCATAACACCTACCACTTTATGTGTGCAGCCTACCAGCCTGTGTCGAGCTGGCCATGGTGTGCCCTTGAACTCCTTCCCCTAACTTGAAGTGAATTGTCTATAATTCACCCAACTCCTCGACTATGGGCATTACCCGGGCCACTACGTACATGATCCCCAGACGATATAGGGAATCCAATCTTTGGACCTATCTATCACTTAGTTACCATGTATCTATAATCTCTCATCCCACATCCCAGTATCCCAGAGACCACCCATCACAGGCATGGTGCTCAAGTCCACTCTGGTCTCTCCCTCAGTCTTGTCTTGGCCAGTTCTCCACTTGAAGTATTTCTCTCTCAATCGATAGCATGTGGCCAAGGATTTGTGGAGCAGAACATAAGGATATTTACAACTCCTTTGATAAAGGCGAGGATGATCATTTATTGACACCAATGGCCCTGTAAAGGTTGTTCACCACTCCCGATGACCATTTTGTACTAAATCTGAACTTTTCAAACTTACATAAGTCGGTATCAAAGGTAGGTAAACACTATAAGGACATCCTTAATTGTCTCAAGTCTAAGGACTGAATACACTACTTGGAACTATGAAATGTTGTCGGCGTGAGGTATCAATAACCATCCATTCCGTTGGATGGTCTGGGTGAACTCATTGTTAGAACCCTCATGGATTCTAAGCTTGGGGTTGGTATCTCTGAGGATCGGCCTCCTTGGAACTCTATGGGGAGTTCCTTCCCTCCCAGAATTCTTTTCAAAGAAACATGAGGATTGATCTATTCATTTGATTAAAAAGAGGATGAATACATGCGTGACATAGGGCTGGCTTGGCCCATTTTCCTAATAAGGACTCTTACCAGGGCTGCTACTTAAGCCAGCTTCTAGTTGGGGACTCCTTCTTTGGTAGGACCACAATTCTAATAAGACTTTTTTACCTAATGGGACTTCTTCAAGCCAGGATTCTTTTCCTATTAGGACTCCTACTTCTAATATGACTCTTTCCTAATAGGATTCTACTTCAATAGGACTCTTTTCTAGAAGTAACTGACCCTATTATAACCGGCCTCTTCACCTCTTTAATAAGGGTGCAATAGATAGGATACATGGTCTTATATCAATGAAACTAAATTAGGTTCATGTACAAGTCTATGAATGCCCTCTTGATCCTGTTGCTTGTCTCGAGGCGTTCTAATTCTGGAATTTGATCTTTAAGTCGTGTGGATTCTCCCAGAGTGGCATCTTCTGGTAGGTTTTGCCCACTATATTAACACTTCAGTAGCAGAGGGTCATCATCGTCCCGTCAGTCACGCTGATTAGGTGATCAATAATCAACTTGGTTGGGTGAGCTCTCCTTGGGTAGTTCCATATTTATTAGATGGCTTTGGGTTGTCTCGTGTTGTCCCAACAGGAAAACTCAAACATGATACATGGAAAGAAATTTGGATGGATTAGGGGAGCTGGTGATGGAATCGATCATCCTCTTTATAGTAAACAAATCACGGTAGAGGTCCATAGAGGCAGAATTGAAGCTTCATAGGCCTGGCTTTCTGGTTTAGATTGATGTTTGCTTGTATGTTTAAAGGAACCATGAGATAATCTCTCTTGAAAAGATTCTCTTCGCCTCATGTTGATCCATGTCTTTGTTTTAAATCCTTGCCTTTGTCTTTGTAGTAAGAATTATCTTTTTTACTTGACAGGTATTTTGTCCTCTATCTTGCCTTAGTTCCTATGCTGCTTGTTCTACTTTAGGTTACTTAATACATATTTTGAAATTACAAAGGGGAATTAGGTAGGCAGCACGGCCTCATAGAGAGCATGTATTTTTGTGGAAGGGTGATATGGTTGTGACCCCATACCACCCTCGACCCGAGGAAACCCTTTTGTCCATTCTTTTGGTGGGTCCAGTGAAACATCTAAGGTATGTCTCTAAACACATTCACCTTGATTTGGCAGTAGTCACGTAATTGATATTATCGCTTCTCATCTTTAATTTAGTGCCCATTCTGAGTCATCATCAAAGATTGCTCGTGAAGACATTACTATCATGATCATGATAGGTCTTGGCATCCATATAATTTTATAATATTCTCCATAAAAGATTTGTTAATCTAAGGCGTGTAAGAGATTGGACTGGCATAAAGAAGTGAGCATACTTTGTAGGCAGATCAATAAAGTGTACCTTTTTTCTTATGATGAGAGGCCCTTGGTAAATCTGATATACTCAGTCCATATTGATTATGGTCTGGGATGGGTGGGGTTGTAACTTTCTAGGACTTGCCATATCTCACCTTTAGCCGTTGAACTGCCTCGTGTACAAATTCAATAATATTTTTCATCTCCCTATCAGCTAAAATTTTTGCTTGGTCTTTTTATAGGTCTAGGAACCTTAGGTGTGGTCATCGGAAGGATGGTCTTCATCACAGGTGATTTGGCTGGCACAGTAAATTCAGCTGCAGTCCCAGCTGCTTGGCTAGGCTTGATTGGCCTTTAATTTTTTTGTGAGTTTTGCTCATTGGATTGCTTGCCGTTTCCACTTATAGTAATACACTCAGGAATTGCAAAGAGATTCAAGCTTACTCAGTTGGCGTCATGAAGTAGCATTTGCATTGTCATATCTTTCCGCGCATGGATTATTCATGGTATATCAAACTTTTATTTTTTTTGCCTATTTTTTCTTTGCTTATGTTGTACCAAAACCATGCTTTGTGCCAGAATTTTTCTCTCCATTCGTTGTATTTCGATTATTACGTTAAACCATTACGTTTCCGACCACAATATCCACTGTTTTCCCCTTAACTATAGAATTTCGCGGTCAATTTCAAAAAATTCTAGGAAACATCTAAGTAATCATTCAACCATTCGATGCGCCAACCGCGGTCGTAATCCGCCGAGAAAAAATCTTAGAATTATCACAGTCTGCCGGTAACTGGTTTCACTGGTAAGACGCTTCACGATCACACTTCAAGATTCGTCCATACGGCTTTAACGCCAGACACACGCTGCAGTTCTCAATGATGAGCGAGCCATCAAGCAGCAACCTTCGTTATTGGAAATTATTAGTGCTCTAGGTGTCAATAAGAATGGTGATTGGTTGCTTGAAATCCTCCCTTTCATTGTTTTGCGAGGGTTAGCATAACGGCAGGGGCATACATCATAATATCAATTGGGCTGTTATTCAATACCATGCAGCCTCTCGTAACTCCACAGACCCTCCTCCTTCATATCTTCAAGAGTTCAATCAGCTGGGAAGCGGCCCGCACGCATGATGTCCTTGATTCCATGACTCATTTGTCGCGAAATACCAGCAAGACCATGCCTATTTGATGATCACATGTGGTTCCTTTACTCTTGTCAATTTTTGGGTGTGAAGAAGGATGGTTTGGGGCCAGAGAGGGGTTTTATATGTTGAGTTCTAGAGTGGTTCTCATCATGCTCGAGAATCTTGGTTGAGTCGTTCTTCTTGTATTGAACCAAAGAAATCACATGCATCACAGTACTGAGGGCACATGGTGCCTTAACTTCCCCCTTTTATCTCTGGCCGAGTCCTTGATAAAATAACCATAACAATTGGCAGTCGATTCCAATCACGAGTAAGGTAAGATAGCTTCTTAAACTGGTTTGGTACTCTTGAATGGTAGAGGTTTGTGAAGATCTTTGTGGGTTGGTAGTGATATTTTTACGTACCTCCGTGAGTAACATCATTTCTCGTTAACTCACTGTAAGAAAGAAGGATATATCACCTTCGGGAGACAACAACAAGGGCTAAAATCATTGGCAAAGGGAACCATAGGTAACAAATCGAGTTTTCAATTGATGATGTATTTATTAGTTGATGGTTTTTAAAACATAATCTTTTAAGTATTAGTCAATTGCTCCTTGTCGAGGATTATATTGTTAGATTTGAATCTAATGTTTCCGTTATTGAAAAGCCAAAATTGATCCATGATTGCTTTAAACAAAAACAATATCTACACCATAAATATTGATAAATTAAAGTAATGAAATGTACTTTTAGGTTTTGAATGATGATGCTTAGCAACTTTGGCATAGGAGATTAGGCCATATGGCATGAAACTATCTCTAAGATTTCATCTAGAGGAGTGGTAAGAGTATCCCAGACATGGGAAATTTGTTCAGGATAAGGTATGTGATGCTGCATGTCCATTTAGAGAAAACAGAAATAAAGACTAGTTTCAAATCAAAAAAATCAAATTGCTTTACTGAACCATTACAATTGATCTATTTGAACTTGGCCCCGGATATTGAATTGACATAACAAGCCCTAGGAAGTAGCAAATATGTAATATAATTGTGGATGATATAGTAGATACACTTAGACCTATTTCTTGGCTCATAAAGTGAATTGTTTCAAATGTTTCTCTAAATTTTTGTAAACTCATAAAATGAAAAAGGTTTTATGATTTCCATCAATTCAGAAGTGATCACATGGAGGTGAATTTCAAAATCATTGATACAGCTTCAAGGGTACGGCCAGAATAAGCCAGGATCTGATCCTTAGCTTCTACCACTCGAAATCCACAACAAAATAGAGTAATTAGAAGGAAAAATAGAGAGTTTGCAAGAAATGAAGCTAGAACCATGTTAAATGAATATAATTTACCAAAGATATTTTGAGCGAGCGTGAATCTGACACTTTATATTATGAATAAGTTCTAATTAAGGACCATCCTACATCAAAAACTCCATATGAATTATGGAATGATAAAAAAAACCAATATTTCTTATTTTAAAAGTTTTTTGGTTTAGCAAATGCTTTATTTAAAATGAAAAGGATGCCTTAGGAAAATTCGATGCAAATCAATGAGCATATTTCTTGGTTATTCTTGGTTTCTAAGGCTTTTTTTAGAGTGTTTTGACAAAAGAACCTTACTTATAGAAGAATCTATTACTAAAGTATGGTTTTAGTAAATTTCTAGATTTAAGAAGAAAGATTTTGATGATGATTTTGGTCTTGATAATTTGAATTTGAATGAACCTCTCCTCAAAGGCCAAGCAACTTAGATGCATCTTCTTCCCAAACTTCTTACAGAATGGAAGTATGTAGATGCTCATCAGGAGTTAATTATAGAGGAATGAAAACCAGGAAAGGGTTCAAACTGCTCTTCTTTCAAAGATTTTTATACCCCATGCAGCTTTTCTTTTCTCTCAGAAGTTGGAACCAAAATGCATTGTTGATGCCTTGAAAGATGATTCTTGGAGTTATCACATGATGCAAGAAGGAAGAATTGAATCAATTTGGGGAGAGGAGGGCCAGAATTCACGGAAGCTTGTTCTAGACCTAATGACCACTTAGTTATTGGTACTAGAGTGGAGTCTTTAAAACAAACAAGATTGGGCTCAGTATATTGGTTAGAAACAAGGCTAGACCTTCAAGTGGCCAAAGGTTTCAACCAAGAAGAAGGTATAAATTGAAGAGACCCTTTGCTCATTGCTTAAGATTAGGAAACCATTAGGATGCTCTCGCCTATGCTAGTAGTAAATATTTCAAATTATTTCAAATGGAGTGTAAAAGAAGCTTTTTTAAATGGTTTTATTTCAGAAAAGTGTATGTTGAACAACCAACCAGTTTGGAAAACTCTCTCTGTTCCTAACCGTGTTTAACTAACTAAGGCTCTATATGGTCTAAACAAGCCTAGGGCTTGGTATGAAACTTGATTCTTTTAATTTCAAATAATTTCAAAGACAAAGAGTTGATACTACATTGTTTATTAAACACATTTAAAAATAATTTTCTTATTATTCAAATTTATCATTGATGATATTATTTTGGAGTCTTGTAATAATCACTATGTGAATTATTTGCTAGATATAATTGATGAATTTGAGATGACCTAATGGGAGAACTAATTTTTTTAGGACTACAAATCAAAAACAACTAAAGTGATGGTATATTTCTAAATCAATCAAAATACATTGGAATTTAGTAAAACAATTTAACATGGATAGATCCAAAGATATTACTCCATAGAAAGCACCCTCATCGATTAGATATAGATTGAAAATGAGAGAAAGTTTTGATCAAAAAAAAACTTGAGGGCATGATAAGTAACTTTGCTTTATCTCACTACAACCAAACTGACATCATGTGTTGATTGTAGGAGCTATGTGCAAGATTCAAAGCTAATCTAATATCTCACTTGAAAGTGACCCTTGAGGAGATTCTTAGATATCTTAAAGGACCTAATCTTGGATTATGGTATCCAAAATCTGATAACTTTGATTTAAAGCTTATGCAGATAGCCAGTTTTTTAGTAGATATAGAATAAATAGAAAAAGCATCAGACATGCCAATTTTAAGACATGCACTTGTTTCTTAGACTTTAAAGAAACAAAATTGATTACTGTATGGTAGAAATTTGAATATATAGCATTTGCAAATTACATACTTGCTGATTCTATCTGGATAGAAAAATGCACACTAGAGAACTATAGGTTACTTAAAATATTTCCTACTCAATCTGTGTCTTTCACCAGAGTGCTATTTGTCTAACTAAAAAATCAGATTCAGCTTATAATTCAGCACAGTGACAAAATGGGCATCATTTTTATAAATAATCATGTAAGTAGTAGAGATGTTACCTTAGTTGTTAGGTAAAATCATCAATTAGTTTATTTCTGAAACCTTTAAAATAGAGAATTCAATTTGATTTTGCAATAGAGACCAAAGGCATGTTAAAACTATCCAAAGAATAAGTAAGCTACCTGTTTAGTGATATCTTTCCTTGAAATTACCAGTTTCATCGATTTGATTCCATACATTTTAATTTTCTTCTTGGATTTATTTTAAATCAAATTCTTTTTGACTTCATCCCATCTCTGAGAACAATTTTTTTTAAAAAAATAATAATAATGAAATCTTGAAAGTTTTTTTGTGCTCTTAGAAGCAGTGCTTTTGTGTGCAGATCTGACAGACCAGTGCTTGCTGGGTGCAGTGAGCTTTGAAAGCGGTAATCACCCAGGCCCCTTTTATAAGGGTGAGTTAGGAGCAATGCAGAGTAGAGAGCAGCCCCCTAACCAGAGTCTCTTCCTCACCTCTCTACACTCCTCCTAAACCCCACCCAAGCATGTTTCTTCCCTCCCTGAAGCCTAAGAGAGGAGATCTTGCTTTGGTTCAAGCTCCTACATCTCAAAGGAACAATCTAAAGGTAAAAACTTGGAATTATTTCTCTTTCCTTTTCTTACAATAAGTTTAATTCCTTTTCTTTGGTGATTATTGATCTATCTAAATAAGTAGCTCACAAGAACATCAAAGAGACAAAGGAAAAAGAGATGGAGAGTAGATTCATTTGGCCAATCCTTGTTTAAATCATAAGAAGCTTCCCTTAGATTTTCTGAACTTGGATTCTAGACCCATTCATAAAGGAAAATATGTTGATTTGAATCAATTAGGGAGCACTAGAACCTATCATGTGGTTCTGAGACTTGAGGGCACCACTCTGTTTGCAAAATTATTGAACCCTATTGCTCCTTAGATAGAATTATTCTATGCTAATTTAGCTTTATGAATAATGTTAAGCTTGTCAACTTATCTTCTAAATGGCTGAGATCAATGCTCTTGATAATACTATATGCTCATTAATTGGAATTGTTGAGAAAAGAAGTTAGGGGTGTTATTTTAGAAGGAAAATGGGATATAAGACTACAGTTAGTGCCACCCACTCACAAACTTTGTCGTGTTTACAATTAAATTTAGGTATAATCCCAAGAGTTGTAAAAACATTTTACTACCTTTTAACTCCTAAGAATTTTGCACATCACACACATTCATAGTATTATCATTCCTAAAGAGTTTCATCATGATTGAGATGGGTTCTTGAATTGAAATTTTTATATATTGGATCATGACCAGTTCTTATTTTTTTGTTTTGGATACCTAATCCGACAGCACATGATAGAGGGTGCTTTCTAAAGGATCAATCAATGTTACCATATGGAGGTTTAATAAACTATTGCATGCCATAATATTTGCATTCCACCAAATAAGAAGAAGCAAAGCTTCAAGTGGAGCCGATTTAAAATATCATTGGCCGTTAAACTACTTGAGCAGCTTAAGGTATACATTCGGTATGGAATAGGGGTTGAACAAGCCTAGAAGAAGTGATATACCTCCCCCACCCGATGAGAACCATCCTGAAACACCAGTCCTTAGGAAATGAATCTCCTCCTCTAAGTCCTTTTATTTGACTACATGATTTTGATTTGCTCCATCTTGACGGAATCAAGGTCGAGAGGTTAAATGAAGTAAAATTCTGACCAAATTAAAATTTTGAAGGAAATGAGAAAGATAGACCAAAGATAGATCCATGTATAGAAACATCTTGGCATTTCCGCTTGAGGGTAGCTTGCTGTATTTTCTTTTTTGAGCGTTGTAAACTTGTGTGCAACTTTTTTACATCTATGACTGATTGAACATATATATTTGTATTATCTTCATTACATCTTCTTAGCCCTATGAAATGATTTTTGGCTTTAAGTTGATTTCCTTGCCTCCACATTTGTGATATTTTCAGCCATCCTTTGTATATGAATCCTCGTTTCTTTTTGTTGTTGGTAAAGGGAGAAATAATATGTGTAATTACCATATGTTGATAGTTATATACATTTTTCACTTGCTTCCTGAAGTTATTGCAAGTTAAAAGTACTTATTGAGTTCTTGATATCAATATTTTAAAATTATGTATACTTCATTGATATCTTTTTTTGATACTATTGACATCTTAATATCCAACATAAACTTTGTAAATCATTAAGTACATCAAACTAAATTTATTGTATTTGAATTCAAAATTGAATTAGTAATTTATAGCATATAGAAGGAGGAGTTAGAAGTAACTCCATCACCAATTAGTGTCATCATCAAAAAAAGGAGATTATTGAATGATTTTTGATGATAAGTCAATAGTGAAATATTATTCTAATCTACTTTGTCCAAGATAAGTATACGAGGAACAACTCGATGGAAGAAAACATAAAGTGATTTAGAGTCAGAATCCATTTGAGGTTCAAGTTCATGGAGTCCAAGATTTTGGAACCATCGAATCGAATGGACTTGAGATGGAATGGACTTGAATGGATCGAGGTCTGTAATCGAGGCCATGGAGCTGAACGGAATCTCATGATAAAGCCAGGAAGTTGACTTGAAAGGTATGAATCAAATCCGTTGAGGTTATGTTTTTTAAGTTAAGTAGTTTGCATGAGTGAAACGAGATTTAGGAAAGAAAGAATCACTACTGGGAGAATTAAGTGAAATTTCTTGGGCCTCATTGGGCCAAGTTGGGGGCCAAAACACGAGGGCCCGATGCGGCTTTGTGGCTAAATGGGCAGACGGTTGGGAAACTCCGGCTGATGAACCTTAACCTGAGGCGTGCTTATACCTCAGTGAGGCGGTGGAACACTTTGTAAGCAGCCCACAGCCTGAGACAAGCGGTGGAATACTTTGCTAGAAGCGGTATAACACCTTGATCACAGACAAGCGGTAACACTGAGGCAGTGATGCAACCCTCTTGTCGATCAAGCAGGTTGGCCTGACGTGCCTCTAACACCAGGCAGAACTCCAAATTTGATTTCAATTTGGAGCCCAAACCTGAAATCCCTTTGGATACATAATACCCCCCTTTCTCGGCTTAAAAGGCACCCTTTTGAGTTAGAATCTTAGTCTTGAGCTTTTGAAAGTCTTGAAAGTCTTGTTCTTGCTAAGTGTTCACCTTCTTCTTCTTCTTGAAATCTTGTAAAGTGTGAACTTCTTGTAAAGGGTTGTAAAGAAATTATTGGTCCTTCTTCCCCTTCAAAGTTGCCTTCTTAGTGGAAGGCGGGGCCTCATCGTAAAAGGCTTCAAAGAGTGGATGTAGGTCATTTGACGAGACCACTACCACATCGTGTGTTCGCATAAATGTGTGATGTTTACATTTTTTGAATCATTTCATTACTTAGGCTGCCAGTTGTTTAGTTCATGAATTATTTCCTTTCGTAGAAAGCAGGTACTTCCAGAGTTCTCTTCGCTTGAATCAGAAATCTTCCTCTGAACTTGTGTTTTTTTGCAAAATCGATTTCAAAGTATGATTTTAATCGGCACTAATTCACCCCACCTCTTTCAGGTACCTTTTTTAGATCCTTTTAGGCCAGGGATATGGAATATCACTTTCTAGGAGTATATCTAAAGACTCTAGGCAAAAGGCGCACTGGATCATTACCATATGCCTCGGTATTAGGATTTATCATATATGTTATACTATGTACTAGGCTGATATGGCGTATGCTCTAAGTGTCACCGAGCAAATTGTCAGATCGAACTTGGAGCAGCGAAAAATAGTAAAATCATCATAGAAATTGCTTGAAGGGACTAAGGATCTTTTTTGATAGTATATGAAGGTAGTAGCCTCAGGCTTCCAGTCGATATAGATGATAGGAAGTCTAATTCGTGGCAGTATGTTCACCTTGAATTAGAAGGAGTGGTATCTTGGAGAGTTCCAAACAGACACTCTTGTTAGGCACTGAATTCACAGTTGAATACATTGTGCGGTAGAAATGACAAAGGAGAGTCTGGATGAAAGAAGTTTATCATAGATTTGGGGTCATGTAGAACAGCGAGGAGTTGGAATTCCTTAGAATTACACAATAAATTTGACAGAATTACTCAAATAAGGAACCCCGGGTCTCATCAAAAGTATTTTTTGAGGAGGTTCTAGCTTATTAGAGGGATCGTGAAAGAGATGTAATGATGGAAAGGTTCCATCACGAGGAATTGCATTGCGAGATCCACTAGCAAAGCCATTAACTCAAATTGTCTTTGGGCATCAGTGGTGCGATGGGGATCCATATGTTGGTGATTGGCTTTAGGTCAAGTAGGTGATTGCTAGTCATATATACCCTACAGCGATGTCCATGAGTGATGGCACTTGTATTTTGATATGCATTCTCTTCTCTTAGTAACTTATATGGGCATTTTATCACTTTATCTTGTATTATTTGCATATATTGATGATATCTTTGGATCATGTAATAGAATGGATACGTGGCCAGATCATGTAAGAAGGTTTTCCTCGATCTTTAACAGGACCCTAATTAATCACATCATAGATTTTTCGAGGGACATTGAAATCTTAAATAGGCCGGGTGTGGCACCTACTTGTCCATATAGTGGTTTGGTCTCGCCGCTGCGCCGTAGGGGACACTTTTAAAGTGCAGTCACGGTGCTCATTGGGGAATGAGTTCCTTTGATTAATCATATAGGAATCTTTGGATGGTTGTCTCATGGAGCCTAATAGTCCAATGGTGTATTTGAACTTGGGAGACACCAAGGATATCTGTATGAATACTCCACTCTTTGATACAGGACTTATAGGTTTTGGAAAGTTCCAAATCAGTACTGATTGATTGTTGGGAGTGGTAACCCCAATTACGAGGCTATTGGTGTCAATAAAGGATCATCCACTCTTAGTATCATGAGAGGAATATACCATACTCTTCTTGCTTGGGCAAATCCTTGGCCAAGGTTGTGGGACTTGAGAGAAAAGTTCTCCAAAAATCCGAGCAAGACTAAGGAAGACCATATGGGCTGAACGACAACACCATGCTCGATATAAGGTCTGGATATTAGTTGGATGA
>UBIG03000066.1:0-5000 GCA_900464855.2 Musa schizocarpa
TTCCGCCTCCCTCGAGGTTGTACTCCATGCATCGAGCTGGTTCGGCCTTCGCTCTTTGCTCTTTGCTCACACTTCAAGCACTTGAAGTGTTTGCACTCCTTTGCGTTGAGTTAGCTCTTTGTGATTCACCTTCTCAATGCCATTGAAACGGAATGCAGGAAGTTTTCACCCCAACTTGGAGTAATTCTCTAATAGATTTGGTCGCCTATGGGATTGTACCGTCTTCTCCATCAACCTGCCGCCTACTCCCACGAGTAGCGAAAGTACAGCACCAGCGTCGCGACTACTTCGTTCCTTAGTCGTGCACTCTTGCATGACCCGAAGTCCTTCACTTTCGACTATCTTGATGAGAAACTCATTGACACCGGTCTTACGAAGTTCCTTGGCCTCTGCCCTTCAGCCATGTCTCGGTACTTGGAGTTTGCCTCTGCATGCTCCACCTCCTCGCCCCTTTTTTTACGACCAAGCTCTCCCTCCATGAGAGCAAGGGATCAATGACTTTTACGGAAGTCCCGTCTGCGGTACCATGGCGCTGCCATGCCCATGGCACTTCTATCCGTCCGCCTCGCATTTGCATCCCTTTTCTTCACGATCGGTAGAAATGTCTCGTGGCACTCCTCCGAGTCCACCTCCATTCTAACTTATGCTTGATTTTGGGTAGCTAAGTCCCTCTGGACTCGTCGTCGCTTCCTCGCCCCTTTCGACCCCCTGCTTCAACACCTCTGTGTTCTCCAAGCAGTCCGTCTGGTCGATGGAGAGACAGACTGCAACTCCCATGCACGGCCTCTGCCATCACGTTGTAGGGTTTGCACCGATTCTGTTCTCCTTAGCTTCCTTGGTAGCAACGTTCGCTTACTCGACCTTGTCCTCTGACTTGTCGGGCTCCCTAAGCGAATATGAGCTCGGAGCAGTCCAACTCTCTAGCTGCTTCGATCATACCGCTGTATGATCAAGTCCCTCCCATGGGACTCCTTTGGTACTTGCATTGAACTTTTCCCTTGGTGGAACACAGCCCCATATGTTGATGACCAAGGCTTTCATCCGATGCAAAATTCGATGCACGATGGAAGACCCCTCCTCTGCGGTACCATGGCTTTCACTCCTTGAATCCATAGCCCTTCTTTCCATCGTGTTGTTCACCGAAGTGGAGCTTCAAGTAGCTCCCAATCATACCTCCAGATGATCTAGTCCCTCACGGGCGAGGTTGTGTGAATCGCATTGCCCACGAACTGTTCCACCACGATCCGCTGCACCATGTCAGCCTCGATGACATCTCTATTGCATTCGATCCTTGTGGAAAAACTTCGAATTGTGAACCCTCCATGTGTGGCCTCTTCCAATACATCGCAGGGTCTCCTCTACAGCCGATTTTGTTCGCTCCTCGGGCAATCGACCTTCATCCACCCACTCTTGGGTCACACCACGATGAAGCACCGCTCTAGGACAGTCCGTCGCCTAGTAGCTCCCAAAGTCCCCGACTTCGCTGCAATTAGTGCACCATTGTCTGGATCCTGGGCCTCTACCCCTACCAGCACAATCTTCGCTGCGCACCGCCTCCTTTATAGCAACTTGAATGACAACATTGTGGCATATTCTTCAAGAGTACCCGCCTCTACGTCCTCTTGCCCCGTGCTAAGGCCTTCTGATCCCAACTTCGCCTCCGTAAATTGAGTCGCCTTAGTTCCTCCATCAAATGCTCCTCCGAGATAAGGTGCATGTGCCCCGAAGCTCCCTTCGTCTTTGGCACCATGCAAGATGAGTCCGCTCCGTCAGAATGAAGGACCCATGGAACAACATGATCTTAATCTTGCCTCTACAAGAGTTCATGTCCTTGACCTCTGTCTAAGGAAAGCACTGTGCCTCTGCTCCATGTTCCAACTTTTATGCTGGCTCCCTTCATGCGGCTTGGGTACTTCACCAAGTTACACCCAAGTTGCTCCGCTCCTCGCTTTTGCATTGAGTTGATGGTAGCCCTCGCGCCCACCATTCCACGGGTCAGCCCTCCCTTGAGTCCGATCTCCGTATCGACTCCAAGTGTGCCTTCATTTGTGTTGCCTTGGGTCACTCCCCCACTTGATCTCGCAATGCATCCACCAATGCATTCTCTCAAGCGAGATCATACGACGACTCCTCGCCGCTTGCTCAGCCCATTGAGCTTCGTGGAGTTGTTGTTTGTTGAGGTACTCCTCCTCAACTTGTGAGGTCCGTCTCACATGATTCTCCCTCTGGAGAGCCGGGACTTATCCCTCCTGGATAACTGTCCCATTGGAGCAACATCTCTCTTCGTTTCGGAGACCACCATCCCCTTGGACTACTCCGATCTGCTGAACAAACTGTGCATTGTTCTGCCTCCTGCAAACACACTTGCTAGATTGCGACTCCACGTCAATACAACCCCCGCTGCACCCCTCGGGGCCTAGCAACATGCTGAACTAGTTGCTCCATTCAGCCCCTACGGGATGTATCCTTTGCATGCCAAGAGAAAGTTTCAATGCTCCATGGCTGAGTTTGATTTCGCCTTGGGATGGCCACGAACATTCCGTCGTCCGCATACAAGCCCATGTATGAGTACCAAATTCTTCGAGCTAGCAATTCCCCTCACCTCTGTGAGCTTTTGCATAACTCTTTTGGTCGTTGAGCAACTCATTCCACCTTGCATGGTCTCATCCTTTCTGGTATAAGCTTGCCCTTGAGCACCATCAAGTATAGTTGTCAACGTTGAGCCGTAGCTCAAACTCAACCATCCCAACCTTTAATGCGCTTCACATTCTTCCAAGCTTGTCGTTCTCGTGGTGCCTCTTCTTGGCGAAGGGTTGGCAATTCCTCTGAATGCCAATCTCGGGATGCCCGCTCCTCCGAGCAACTCCTCTTCCCAACATCTCCATGCTGTTTTCCCCCAAACGGTGTGGCGTGTCTGACCGCCCTCAACGCAGTCCTACTAGGTCCCCACGTTTGCATGCTAAGTGTTTCTATGAGTGCTTGTCCCGCTATGATACCATCATCCACGGACTTATTTGGTTTTGCCTAAGTCGTGCGGCACCCTTTGCGTGTCCGTCGGCGGTCGACTTCCCCGAAGCCTCCATGGTCCCTTAGGTCCCAAAAAAAGAGACGGGGACAGAGAAAAGGCCTCTTTCGGGATCCACAAGCAAACATCTCCGAAAAACACTTTATAGACAATGCAAATTACAAACAGACTTTACAAGCTCACGAGCAGGTTGCACAACAAAGGGTAAAATGGTACATTCTGGACCGAAAAACTCTCACACGCGTGTCCACATGACACAACCTTTGTTTACAAGTCTAAAGCGGCCACCGACCCAACTAAAATGGGACTATCAAGCCTTGACCGTCCCCCCTACATGCTGTACAATGCATGAACATACCAAAAGACACGGACATACATAAGCATTACATCAAACACCCTGTTTAGAAGTTTGTCCGTGATGAGCGTGGCGGACAGAAAAGCGGCGAGAGGCAGCACCGTCCCTGCTATCTGAACGCCCCATCCAGCCCTGTGCCACCGGGTTTCAGTGGTGTTGAGATGGCTGACGTTTTGCTCCTCGCGTTGTTCGCTGCGGCACACAAGAACTGCCCAAAAAACTGGCCAAAAGAGTTTGAAAAAACAGGCCAAAACTGGCCATTTTTGGCTGAGGAAGCGAAGCGGCGAAGCGGCGGACGGCGGACGATGGCGGTTAGAGGCAGCACCGGATCAAGCTATCTGAACGCCCCATCCAGCCCTGTGCCACCTGGGGGGTTCCAGGGTGCTGAGATGGCTGACGTTTTGCTCGCTCCGTCGTTCGCCGCGACACGCAAGAACTGCCCAAAAACTGGCCAAAACAGCCCAAAAAGCGGGTCAAAACTAGCCATTTTTTTGGCTGAGCGAAGCGGCGGCGGCCGGACAGCGAAAGGCGAGAGGCAGCACCGTCCCCTATCACGAACGCCCCATCCAGCCCTGTGCCACCGGGGGGGTTCCAGGGTGCTGAGATGGCTGACGTTTTGCTCGCTCACGCCGTTCGCCGCGGCACGCAAGAACTGCCCAAAAAACTGGCCAAAACAGCCAAAAAACGGGCCAAAACTGGCCATTTTTTGGCTGAGCGAGCGAAAGTGGCGGCGGCGGACAGCGAAGCGAAGTGAGAGGCAGCACCGTCCCTGCTATACGAATGCCCCATCCAGCCCTGTGCCACCCGGGGGGTTCCAGGGTGCTGAGATGGCTGACGTTTTGCTCCGCTCACGTTGTTCGCGGCACACAAGAACTGCCCAAAAAACTGGCCAAAACTGGCCAAAAACGGGCCAAAACTGGCCATTTTGGCTGAGCGAGCGAAAGCAGCGGCGTGGGACAGCGAAAGCCGGCGAGAGGCAGCACCGATCCCTGCTATCTGAACGCCCCATCCAGCCCCGCGCCACCCGGGGTTCCAGGGTGGTGATATGGCTGACATTTTTCTCCGCTCACGCCGTTCGCCAGCGCACGCAAGAACTGCCCAAAAACCAGACAAAACAGCCCAAAACGGGCCAAAACTGGCCATTATTGGCTGGGCGAAGCGGCGGCGGCGGCGGCGGACAGCGAAGCGGAAGCGAGAGGCAGCACCGCCCCTGCTATCTGAACGCCCCATCCAGCCATGTGCCACCGGGGGTTCCAGGGTGCTGAGATGGCTGACGTTTTGCTCTGCTCACGTCGTTCGCCGCGGCACACATGAACTGCCCAAACACTGGCCAAAACAGCCCAAAAGCGGGCCAAAACTGGCCATTTTTGGCTGAGCGAGCGAACGGCGGCGGCGGACAGCGGCGCGAGAGGCAGCACCGTCCCAGCTATCTGAACGCCGCCATCCAGCCCTGTGCCACCCGGGGTTCCAGGGTGCTGAGATGGCTGACGTTTTGCTCCGCTCTCACGTCGTTCGGCAGCGGCACACAAGAACTGCCCAAAACTGGCCAAAACAGCCCAAAAGGGGCCAAAATTGGCCATTTTGGCTGAGCTGGCGAAGCGGGCGAGCGGCGGACAGCGA
>UBIG03000066.1:12500-65000 GCA_900464855.2 Musa schizocarpa
TCGCCGACAGAAGGGATGGGACGACCGGTGCACACCGCGAGGCGGACCGACCGACCCGGCCCCAAAGTCCAACTACGAGCTTTTTAACTGCAACAACTTAAATATACGCTATTGAGCTGGAATTACGCATGCTGCCGGCACCGGACTTGCCCTCCAATGGATCCTCGTTAAAGGGATTTAGATTGTACTCATTCCAATTACCAGACTCAAGAAGAGCCCGGTATTGTTATTTATTGTCACTACCTCCCCGTGTCGATTGGGTAATTTGCGCTGCTGCCTTCCTTGGATGTGGTAGCCGTTTCTCGTGCTCCCTCTAGGAATCGAACCCTAATTCTCCGTCACCGGTCACCACCATGGTAGGCCCCTATCCTACCATCGAAAGTTGATAGGGCAGAAATTTGAATGATGCGTCGCCGCACGAGGGCCGTGCGATCCGTCGAGTTATCATGAATCATCGGAGCAATGGGCAAAGCCCACGTCGCCTTTTTTTTATCTAATAAATGCATCCCTTCCGAAGTCGGGGTTTGTTGCGGTATTAGCTCTAGAATTACTACGGTTATCCGAGTAGAACGTACCATCAAACAAACTATAACTTGTCACGCCCTCAAAAAAATATCGACAATATTTAAAATTTTCATCATAACTAACCCGGGATCCAAGCACACATTTGAGGTCACTAAGAAAACATTCAGATCAAAATTTCACCTCTATAGTCTACAAATTCAAAACCCCTGTGCAATTCATAAACATACCACACATCACTTTCGATAATTCATACAATCAGAACTCAACTCATCAAGATAATAACCACAATATAAATTCACAAATGGGGAAGTCTATGCAGTCACCAAACCAACGATTACCATAAGATCATATCATTACACTAATTTAACTTAACATACCAAAATCCTATACATGAGGGATCCTTTATCTTACACAAAATCCACAGGTTTAGATTCATCGTCACATTTCATAAGATGCAGAGTATCTTATACAACAAATACACATATGCTAACAAAGGTTTGCCCAAAATCTTCTAAACTTTCCCACCTCTCAGCCCAATCTTATCATTTAAGCAAGCAATATGCTATCACGAAAAAATTTATCAACAAACGGGGTGAGCATAAAGAGCTCGACAAGTGACTAACATATCCATATCAAAATAGTATAACTTCCAAGAGATACAGTTCCAAAATACAAGGCAGAATATACAATTTCGTAGACATAATATCAATAAGAGCAGAATACAATTGTCATTTCAATCTTACATATTTGGTTCCGACATGATTGGGGCATAGAGTAATTGGAGCATATCAAGAACAAAGGAAACATATCGAGACTTATCAATGGCATATAAAATGTTCAAGCATATCAACGGCATATAGAACATTTGAAGCAAAATCATCGATGAATGAAGCATTTGAGCATATCAAAAACAAATATTGTACTGAAGCTCAAACGTCGTCCTTGACGTTGCAATCATATCATTCTTATCCGAGCATGAATAGCAACAACTCACCAAAAACTCTGGATGTCATATCAAGCATATAGAAGGTGTGGTGGGATCTCAAAGAATGTGATTCATCCATTCTGAATGACCACTGACAAAAGTCTCCCGCCCTGGGAGATCCATCCACCCACGTCTAGGTGAAGTCAGTGGGGCGGCAGAGCAACGCAGGCTCTAAGCATATCCCACGGGCTGGGACCCCACAGAGCGGGTAATAAGCGCATCCCACAGAGCGGGACCCCCTGAGCGGGTAATAAGCGCATACCCTTTACCATTTCTGGCAAAGGTCCAGACAATCCCATACACCAGAGTACAAGAGGGCAGTTTTAACAATAAGTAGCATATATCGGAAGCACACGCGGAACAACGAACGTGCATGTGCCTTTTCGAAACAATACGAAACAAAGAACAAATCTCTCACAAATGTATTCAGATTTGGAATGAAATAAAAACAAGAGTGTACAGGAATTTCCAAGCAATCATATTTAGCTCAAATCCAATTAGAAGGTTAAACGAATTCAAATATCCAAAGGAACGGAGCAGAATATGCGAAATCGACCAAAGCTCGATTTCGGACAGAATTCCAGTGGCACATCAAACAAATATTTCAGAATATCAATTATGCTCCAATACCCATAAGAAAACTATGGTCGAACCATATATCAATCTATATTCTGATGGAACAAATTTCATACGAAACAGGGTTCCCAACGCGGAGTTACCTTTGATTTGGTAACACAAGATCAAAAACACAATCACTGGTTTGCAGAATTTATAGGGTCGGATTCAACAGACAATAGGGTAGGCAATTGAAATCCAAAATTTTCAATCTATAAGTCAAAAGAAATATTTTCAAGTCTAGTTTCAAATAAAATCAGTTTGGTACAATTCAGAATTTTCAACAGGGAGTTATAGGCATTTTAGTATCGACAGGTCAGAAATCTCGAACCCTGTTTTACAGCGTCTATAGGCTCAATTGAATCAGATGTTTGGGTAAGTATTCGGTGTCCAAAATCTACAAAATCAGTGTCAACAGGAAGATATAAGAGTCTAATTTTCAAACAAAATAGTTCCTGCCCGAATTCACATTTTGTACTAAAACTTATAGCTGAAACAGTGTATAGGGGTCAGTTTACCGTAAAAGACTTCAAAATCCATGGTTCTATGTCCAAAGAGAGACATATCAGTTTCTAAATAGAAATCCTTCAATTTATTTTGATTCAACATAAAAACAGAGACTAAAAATTCTGTAGGATGGGGTTAGAACACTTGCCTTTGAGAATTTTGACCCGAAGTGAAGAGATTAAAGCAAGAACCCTAAAAACCCCATTTTTTTCTTCTTCTTCTTCTTTTTTTTCTTCTTTCTTTCTTTCTTTCTTTCTTTCTTTCTTTGATCACCCACGAGCTGCCTTCTCTGCTTCCTTAAGAACGAAGGCAGAGAGGCTTTAAACGGTGAAGCTTGTATTTTTATATATTTTACAGTTTAGTCCTTGGATTTATCATATTCACGATTTAGTCCTTAGGGTTTAGATATAAGTCCTCAGATTCTTTCTTTTAACAAATCCTCCAACTCTCATGAATAAGTTCTCAGATTCATACTTTGACTTTTTTATCAAATTTAAAAAATAGATACCTACATTTCAACTAGAAACTTATATCTAAAAAATTGGAAATGAGGGGTGTTACACTCTCCCCCTTAAAAGAAAAAATTTAGTCCTCTAAATTTATCGTTACCTCTATCGATGAAAAGGCGGGGTACACCTTTGTCATTTCTTCCTCTAGCTCCCATGTTGTTTCCTCTCCGAATGATGTCTCCAAATTACTTGAACCGGTGAGATGACCCGATTCCTTAGGACTTTTTTCTTTCTTATCAACGATCTGAATAGGCTCTTCCACATAAGATAAATCTTTATCAATCTCCACCAACTCATACTTAATGATGTGAGAAGGGTCATATATATACTTTCTAATCATCGAGACATGAAATATATCATGGACATGACTCAATCTTTGGTGGCAAGGCAATCCGTAGTTTTACAGAACCAACCTCTCGAGAACCTCAAAAGGTCCAACAAATGCGGGGCTTAACTTTCCTTTCTTCCCAAACCTAATAATGCCTTTGGAAGGGGAGACTTTCAAGAATACAAAATCTCCAATTTCAAACTCAATATCTCGTCTTCTATTGTCCAAGATAACTCTTTTTTGACGACTCGGCAGCAGTTTTTAACCTTTCCCTTATAACTTGAATTTTTTCGGAAGTTTCTTGTACCTTATCCCGGTGCTAACGACTTTCTCGTCACCAACTTCTTCCCAACATATAGGGGTTATGCACTTTTAAGCCCATATAAAGCTTCATAAGGAGCCATCCGAATACTTGAATGATAACTATTATTATAAGTGAACTCAACAAGTGAAATATCCTTATCCCATTCACCTTTCCAATCCATAACATAGGCTCTAAGCAAATCCTCAAGTGTTTGAATTGTTTTTTTCGACCGACCATCGGCCTGAGGATGATATCAGATACTAAACTTAACTTTAGTGCCCATAGATTCTGTAATCTTTCTCGAGAATCTAGAGAGAAATCTGGAGTCTCTATCGAGATGATCTCCTTTGGAATACCATGAAGTCTTACTATTTCAACGACATATAAATCTGCAAGTCTATCAAGCGAATAAGTCATATTAATCGGTAGGAAATGTGCAGATTTTGTTAACCTATCAATGATAACCCAAATAGCATCATGCTTTTTAGAGGTTTGGGTAGTCCTGAAACAAAATCCATAGTAATGCATTCCCATTTCCATTCAGGAATATCTAAAGGTTGTAACAACCCTCCGTGTCTTTGGTGTTCTACTTTGATTTGTTGACAAGTCAAACATTTTGAAACATACATTGCAATTTCCTTCTTCATGCCTTCCCACCAATAATGACTTTGAAGATCTCTATACATCTTAGTGCTCCCGGGATGTATGGTGTACTTTGAAGTATGACTTTCCTTGAGATTTGATTCTTAATATCTAGTTCATTTGGTACACATACCCTCTCCCCAAATCTCAATAGGCCATCCTTTGAAACTTGAAATTGTGGCTTCAATTCCTTTTCTACTTCACTCCTCAAGTGGATTAAATGTGGATCTCGTAATTGTCCTTCCTTAATTTGTTGGATAAGATCGGAATGCACTTGGATGGAGGCCATCAATATCATCGAAGTCTTGCTCTTTCCTCAAAGCTTTCAAATCAAAATTTTCTTCTAATAACTTTCATTGCTTCACAAACCGGACTAGCCATAAAACTTGTAGATTTCCTACTAAGTGCATCGGCTACAACATTGGCTTTGCCGGGTGATAACGGATGGCACAATCATAATCCTTCAGAAGTTCTATCCATCTTCGCTGCCTCATGTTTAACTCTTTCCGAGTGAAAATGTATTTTAAACTCTTATGATCGGTGAAGATTTCAAATTGTCGACCATACAAATAATGTCTCCAAATCTTTAGAGCAAAAAATAATTGCTGCTAATTCCAAATCATGAGTTGGATAATTCAATTCTAACCTTTAAGTTGTCTAGAAGCATAAGCAATTACTCTCCTTCCTGCATCAAAACACATCCTAGGCCTTTTCTTGAAGCATCAAGATAAACTACAAATCCCTCACTACCACTTGGAATAGTGAGAATAGGGGCACTAGTCAATCTTCTTTTTAACTCTTGAAAACTTTGCTCACAATCATCACCCCATACAAATTTCATATTCTTCTTAGTGAGTTTGGTGAGAGGTTGAGCAATTCGAGAAAATCCCTCTACAAATCTCCCCTGTAATAACCTGCCATGCCCAAGAAGCTTGAACTTTGTTACATTTGTTGGTACTTCCCATTCAGCTACACGGCTTCTATTTTCCTTGGATCAACAGATATACCCTTCCACGAAATCACATGGCCTAAGAAAGCAACTTCATTCAACCAAAATTCACATTTCTTTGAACCAAGATACAACCTCTTTTTTCTTAGTATGGACAACACATCTCTCAAGTGTTCCTCATGCTCACGATTACTCTTTGAATACACCAATATGTCATCAATAAATACAATTACACAGATATCCAAAAGCGGTTGAAATATCCTATTCATTAGTTCCATAAAAGCTGCAGGGGCATTTGTCAAACCGAAAGGCATCACCAAGAATTCATAATGACCATATCGAAGTTCGAAAAGTTGTTTTTGAAATATCCTCCTCCTTGATCTTCAATCGATAGTAACCGACCTCAGGTCAATCTTAGAGAATACTTGTGCACCCTGTAGTTGATCAAACAAATCATCAATTCTAGGTATGGGATACTTATTTTTTGATGGTCACCTGATTCAATTGTCTATAATCAATACAAAGCCTCCATGTTCCATCCTTCTTCTTCACTAATAGTACAGGAGCACCCCATGGGGATACACTGGTCGTATGAAACCCTTATCTAATAATTCTTGTATTTGCTTCTTTTAATTCCTCTAGCTCGAGTGGTGCCATTCTGTAGGGAGGCTTAGATATTGGGGTTGTCTTGGAGACCAGATCAATAGCAAATTCACCCTCTCTATCTAGAGGTAAACCGGGCAAGTCATCCGGGAATACATCGGGGAATTCTTTGACCACTACAATTTCATCTAGATGGGTTTCTGATTTGAATGCTCCTTTACACACACCATATAACAAAAACAACCTTTCTGCATAAGACGATAAACTTAAAGTGTCGATATCAAGCAAGGAGGCAAATCATGCCTAATGCCCTCAAAGAAAAAATATAGGCTGATCCGGTATGCAGAAAGTAATTATTTTTTTGTAACAATCAATACTAGCGTGATGAGAAGATAACCAATCCATGCCAAGTATAATATCAAAGCCCTGGATCTCTAGGAGAATCAAATCAGCAAGGAGTTCGTGGTCCCCAATAGAGATCAAACAAGATGGGTAGACCAAGTTTGTTGCCAATGAATCTCCAACAGCAGTTGTTACATATAACATATAATCTAGGGGTTTAGGTAGAATATCCAAGTGACAAGCAAAGTATTGTGAAACAAACGATAAGTTGGAGCCGGGATCAAATAAAACTTTTGCATTTCTTTTAGAAACATGAAGAATACCTTCCACCTTCGATTTAGAAGCTTTAGAATCTTGTTCAGTGATAGCATACACTCTAGCATGGGCTGAGGGTCTAGGAGACAGTGGCTCTTTCTTCTTCCTCAAAGGGCAATCTTTTATTTGATGATCCAACTTTCCACAACCAAAACATGCCCCAGTCACCAAAAACACCTGACTTGTTTCATGATTTAATCCGCAATTTGCACATGGTGAGTCCTCCACAATGATTTCTTTTTTCTCAAATCCAGATGTCTTAAACCTCTTGTTACTAGCTTCATATTCATTTTCTCTCCTGCTTTTGCCAGGAAATTTGTCCCTTTGTCCTTGCCAGTGATTTCTTGAATTTCCTCTATATCTATTTCAATTTTCAAAGCTCTTTTCTACCGTATCAGCATATGTTTGTAATTTTAGAGCTGACATTGGGCTTCTTATTGCTGGTCGTAATCCCCTTTCAAACCTTCTTGCTTTTCTAGATTCATCATCAGTCATATGTTTGGCAAACCTGGAGAGCTCAAAGTGAATTTAGATTCATACCTTGTAACCGTCATACTTCCTGGATAAGATTCAAGAACTCCAATTCTTTTTTGCTCTCTCATACAATCTGAAAAATATTTATCATTAAACTTTTCTTGGAATAACTTCCATGTCATTGGCTCATGTTTGATTTCAGACATCCTCTTAATCATTCTCCACCAGTGTTCAACTTCTCCTTCCAAAGCATAAAGGTGGCAAGAAAAACCTTTCGATCATCGGGGTAATTTAGAGCATCAAAATATTTTCTCAATCTGCATCATCCATCGTTCTGCCACCATTGGATCAGAATCACCACTAAAACTGGGAGGACTAAGCTTCTTAAACTGTCCAATTCCCAACCCCATTTGGTTTGATGTCTCTGTTCCATCATTACTCCCTTGTTGGGCAGGTTGTTGTTGTTGTTGCATCACTTGTGCCATAGTCTCCAAAGTCCGCATGATACCACTCAATTGATCAGCAGTAGACGCAACAGGAGAACCAGATGATCTCGTCATCCTCGCTTCCTAAAACATCAAAGGAACATTTTCTTTGATCAATCTCTAATTGATAGTCAATAAACCTAAAAAAAATATGATATTCTTAGTGATTCTCAAATCAGGCTCTGATACCACCTCTGTCACGCCCCTCAAAAATATCGACAATATTTAAAATTTTCATCATAACTAACCCAGGATCCAAGCACACATTTGAGGTCACTAAGAAAACATTCAGATCAAAATTTCACCTCTATAGTCTACAAATTCAAAACCCTGTGCAATTCATAAACATACCACACATCACTCGATAATTCATACAATCAGAACTCAACTCATCAAGATAATAACCACAATATAAATTCACAAATGGGGAAGTCTATGCAGTCACCAAACCAACGATTACCATAAGATCATATCATTACACGAATTTAACTTAACATACCAAAATCCTATACATGAGGGATCCTTTATCTTACACAAAATCCACAGGTTTAGATTCATCGTCACATTTCATAAGATGCAGAGTATCTTATACAACAAATACACATATGCTAACAAAGGTTTGCCCAAAATCTTCTAAACTTTCCACCGCCTCAGCCCAATCTTATCATTTAAGCAAGCAATATGCTATCCTGAAAAATTTATCAACAAACGGGGTGAGCATAAAGAGCTCAGCAAGTGACTAACATATCCATATCAAAATAGTATAACTTCCAAGAGATACAGTTCCAAAATACAAGGCAGAATATACGATTTCGTAGACATAATATCAATAAGAGCAGAATACAATTGTCATTTCAATCTTACATATTTGGTTCCTGACAGATTGGGGCATAGAGTAATTGGAGCATATCAAGAACAAAGGAAACATATCGAGCTTATCAATGGCATATAAAATGTTCAAGCATATCAACGGCATATAGAACATTTTGAAGCAAAATCATCATTGAATGAAGCATTTCAGAGCATATCAAAAAACAAATATTGTACAGAAGCTCAAACGTCGTCCTTGACGTTGCAATCATATCATTCTTATCCAGAGCATGAATAGCAACAACTCACCAAAAACTCTGGATGTCATATCAAGCATATAGAAGGTGTGGTGGGATCTCAAATCAGAATGTGATTCATCCATTTCTGAATGACCACGACAAAAAGTCTCCCCGCCTGGGAGATCCATCCACCCACGCCTAGGTGAAGTCGAGGGGCCGGCAGAGCAACGCAGGCTCTAAGCATATCCCACGGAGCGGGACCCCCACAGAGCGGGTAATAAGTTTATCCCACAGAGCGGGACCCCACGGAGCGGTAATAAGCGCATACCCTTTACCATTTCTGGCAAAGGTCCAGACAATCCCATACACCAGAGTACAAGAGGGCAGTTTTAACAATAAGTAGCATATATTGGAAGCACACGCTGAACAACTTAACGTGCATGTGCCTTTTTTTTCAAACAATCTGAAACAAAGAACAAATCTCTCACAAATGTATTCAGATTTGGAATGAAATAAAAACAAGAGTGTACAGGAATTTCCAAGCAATCATATTTAGCTCAA
Source organism: Musa schizocarpa (assembly GCA_900464855.2). Taxonomy (NCBI): domain Eukaryota; kingdom Viridiplantae; phylum Streptophyta; class Magnoliopsida; order Zingiberales; family Musaceae; genus Musa; species Musa schizocarpa. The sequence goes on from UBIG03000066.1 coordinate 21,694, forward strand.
ATCCAATTAGAAGGTTAAACGAATTCAAATATCCAAAGGAACGGGCAGAATATATAAATCGACCAAAGCTTCGATTTGGACAGAATTCCAGTGGCACATCAAACAAATATTTCAGAATATCAATTATGCTCCAATACCCATAAGAAAACTATGGTCGAACCATATATCAATCTATATTCTGATGGAACAAATTTCATACGAAACAGGGTTCCTAACGCTGGAGTTACCTTTGATTTGGTAACACAAGATCAAAAAACACAATCACTGGTTTGCAGAATTTATAGGGTCGGATTCAACAGACAATAGGGTAGGCAATTGAAATCCAAAATTTTCAATCTATAAGTCAAAAGAAAGATTTTCAAGTCTATTTTCAAATAAAATCAGTTTGGTACAATTCAGAATTTTCAACAGGGAGTTATAGGCATTTTAGTATCAACAGGTCAGAAATCTCGAACCCTGTTTTACAGCGTCTATAGGCTCAATTGAATCAGATGTTTGGGTAAGTATTCGGTGTCAAAAAACTGGCCAAAACAGCCAAAAAAAGGGCCAAAACTGGCCATTTTGGCTGAGCGAAGAAATGGCGGCGGCGGCGGACAGTTTAGCGGCGAGAGGCAGCACCGTCCCTGCTATCTTTAACGCCCCATCCAGCCCTGTGCCACCCGGGGTTCCAGGGTGCTGAGATAGCTGACGTTTTGCTCGCTCACGTCGTTCGCCAGCGCACGCAAGAACTGCCCTAAAACTGGCCAAAAGAGCCCAAAAACCGCCAAAACTGGCCATTTTTTTGGCTGAGCGAAGCGGCGAGCAGCGGACAGCGAAGCGAAGCGAGAGGCAGCACCGTCCCTGCTATACGAACGCCCCATCCAGCCCTGTGCCACCCGGGGTTCCAGGGTGCTGAGATGGCTGACGTTTTTTCACGCTCCACGTCGTTCGCCGCGGGCACGCAAGAACTGCCCAAAAACTGGCCAAAACAGCCCAAAAACGGGCCAAAACTGGCCATTTTGGCTGAGCGCGGCCGGAGGACAGCGAAATGAAGCGAGAAGTAGCACTGTCCCTGCTATATGAACGCCCCATCCAGCCCTGTGCCACCCGGGGGTTCCAGGGTGCTGAGATGGCTGACGTTTTGCTCGCCACGCCGTTCACCCGCGGCACACAAGAACTGCCCAAAACTGGCCAAAACTGGCCAAAACGGGCCAAAACTAGCCATTTTTGGCTGAGCGAAGCGGCGGCGAGCGTATGACAGCGAAGCGGCGAAGAGGCAGCACCGCCCCTGCTATATTGAACGCCCCATCCAGCCCTGTGCCACCCGGGGTTCCAAGGTGCTGAGATGGCTGACATTTTGCTCCGCCACGTCGTTTCGGCCGCGGGCACGCAAGAACTGCCAAAAACTGGCCAAAACTGCCCAAAAAACGGGCCAAAACTGGCCATTTTGACTGAGAGAAAGCGAGCGGCGAAATGGCGGACAGCGAAGCGGCGAGAGGCAGCACCGTCCCCTGCTATCTGAACGCCCCATCCAGCCCTGCCACCCGGGGTTCCAGGGTGCTGAGATGGCTAACGTTTTGCTCCGCTCCACGCCGTTCGCTGCGGCACACAAGAACTGCTTAAAAAAACTGGCCAAAACAGCCCAAAAGGGGCCAAAACTGGCCATTTTGGCTGAGCGAAGCGAAAGCAGCGAAGCGGCGGACAGCGAAGCGGCGAGAGGCAGCACCGTCCCTGCTATCTGAACGCCCTATCCTGCCATGTGCCACACGGGGTTCCAGGGTGCTGAGATGGCTGACGTTTTGCTCGCCCACGTCGTTCGCGCCGCGCACGCAAGAACTGCCCAAAAACTGGCCAAAACAGCTAAAAAAACGGGCCAAAACTGGCCATTTTTTGGCTGAGCGAAGCGAAGCGGGCGGACAGCGAAGCTGGGCGAGAGGCAGCACCGCCCCTGCTATCTGAACGCCCCATCCAGCCCCTGTACACCGGGGGTTCCAGGGTGCTGAGATGGCTGACGTTTTGCTCGCTCACGTCGTTAAGCCGCGGCACGCAAGAACTGCCCTAAAACTGGCCAAAACAGCCCAAAAACGGGCCAAAACTGGCCATTTTTTGGCTGAGCTGAAGCGGCGACGGCGGACGGACAGCGAAAGGGGAAAAGGCAGCACCGTCCCCTGCTATCTGAATGCCCCATCCAGCCCTGTGCCACCCGGGGTTCCAGGGTGCTGAGATGGCTGACGTTTTGCTCCACTCACGCCGTTCGCCGCTGCACGCAAGAACTGCCCTAAAACTGGCCAAAACAGCCAAAAACGGGCCAAAACTGGCAATTTTGGCTGAGCGAAAGGCGGCGGCGGCGGACAGCAGCGAATGGTGAGAGGCAGCACCGTCCCTGCTATATGAATGCCCATCCAGCCCTGTGCCATTCGGGGTTCCAGGGTGCTGAGATGGCTGACGCTTTGCTCCGCTCAGGTCGCTCGGCGGCACACACAAGAACTGCCCAAAAACTGGCCAAAACAGCCCAAAAACGAGCCAAAACTGGCCATTTTTGCTTTTTTTTTGAAGCGACGCCGGGCGGACAGTGAGCTGAAGCAAGAGGCAGCACCGTCCCTGCTATCTGAACGCCCCATCCAGCCCTGTGCCCCCGGGGTTCCAGGGTGCTAAGTTGGCTGACGTTTTACTCGCTCACTGCCGCCGCCGTGGCACACAAGAACTGCCCAAAAAACTGGGCAAAATAGCCCAAAAACGGGTCAAAACTGGCCATTTTGGCTGGCGAAGCGGGAAGCGGCGGACAGCGAAAGCGGCGAGAGGCAGCACCGTCCCAGCTATCTGAACGCCCTATCCTGCCATGTGCCACCCGGGGTTCCAGGGTGCTGAGATGGCTGACGTTTTTGCTCCGCTCACTTCGTTCGCCGCCGACGCACGCAAGAACTGCCCAAAAACTGGCCAAAACAGACCAAAACGGGCTAAAACTGGCCATTTTTGGCTGAGCGAAGCGGCGGCGGCGGCGGACAGCGAAGGCGAGAGAGGCAGCACCGTCACTGCTATACGAACGCCCCATCCAGCCCTGTGCCACCCGGGGTTCCAGGGTGCTGAGATGGCTGACATTTTGCTCCGCCACGTCGTTCGCCACGGCACGCAAGAACTGCCCAAAAACTGGCCAAAACAGCCCAAAAAACGGGCCAAAACTGGCCATTTTTGGCTGGGCGAATAAGGGCGAAGCGGCGGACAGCGATAAGGAGAGGCAACACCGTCCATGCTATCTGAACGCCCCATCCAGCCCTGTGCCACCCGGGGTTCCAGGGTGCTGAGATGGCTGACGTTTGCTCCCGCTCCACGTCGTTCACCGCGGCACACAAGAACTGCCAAAAACTGGCCAAAACAGCCCAAAAACGTGCCAAAACTGGCCATTTTGGCTGCTGAAGCAAGGGGAGAGACAGCCCCGCCCCCTATATACGAACGCCCCATCCAGCCCTGTGCCACCCGGGGTTCCAGGGTGCTGAGATGGCTGACATTTTGCTCGCTCACGTCGTTCGCCGCCACGCACGCAAGAACTGCCCAAAAACTGGCCAAAACAGCCCAAAAACGGGCCAAAACTAGCCATTTTGGCTGAGCGAAGACGCGGCGTGGCGGCGGACAGCGAAGCGAAGCGAGAGGCAGCACCGTCCCTGCTATACGAACGCCCCATCCAGCCTTTGTGCCACCCGGGGTTTCCAGGGTGTGAGATGGCTGACGTTTTGTTCGCTTCACGTCGTTTCGCCTCGCACGCAAGAACTGCCTAAAAACTGGCCAAAACAGCCCAAAAACGGGCCAAAACTGGCCATTTTTGGCTGAGCGAAAGGCGGACAGCGAAAGCGGCGAGAGGCAGCACCGTCCCCTGCTATATTTAACGCCCCATCCAGCCCTGTGCCACCCGGGGTTCCAGGGTGCTGAGATGGCTGACGTTTGTTCTCCGCCACGCCCGTCGCCGCGGCACGCAAGAACTGCCCAAAACTGGCCAAAACGGCCTAAAAAACGGGCCAAAACTGGCCATTTTTGGCTGAGCGAGCGAAAGCAACGAGCGGCGGACAACGAATGCGTTTAGAGGCAGCACCGATCCCTGCTATATGAATGCCCCATCCAGCCCTGTGCCACCGGGGGTTCCAGGGTGCTGAGATGGCTGAAGTTTTAACTCGCTCACGCCGTTCGCCGCGGCACACAAGAACTGCCCAAAACTGGCCAAAACTGGCCAAAAACGGGCCAAAACTGGCCATTTTTGGCTGAGCGAAATGGGCAAGAGGCAGCCCCGTCCCTGCTATACGAACGCCCCATCCAGCCCTGTGCCACCCGGGAGTTCCAGGGTGCTGAGATGGCTGACATTTTGCTCCGCCACGCCGTTCGCCCGCGCACGCAAGAACTGCCCAAAAACTGGCCAAAACAGCCAAAAAGCGGGCCAAAACTGGCCATTTTTTTTGGGCGAAAAGCGCGTGGCGGCGGCGGACAGCGAATGGGGCGAGTGGCAGCACCGTCCCTGTTATATCTAACGCCCCATCCAGCCCTGTGCCACCCGGGGTTCCAGGGTGCTGAGATGGCTGACATTTTGCTCGCCACGCCGTTCGCCGCGGCACGCAAGAACTACCCAAAACTGGCCAAAACAGCCCAAAAACGGGCCAAAACTGGCCATTTTTATTGGGCGAGCTCAGGCGCGGGCGGACAGACAATGGCGAGAGGCAACACCGATCCATGCTATACGAACGCCCAATCCAGCCCTGTGCCACCCGGGGTTCCAGGGTGCTGAGATGGCTGACGTTTCGGCCTCGCCACGCGTTCGCAAGCGGCACACAAGAACTGCAAAAACTGGCCAAAACTGGCTAAAAAACGGGCCAAAACTGGCCATTTTGGCTGAGCGAAATAAGCGAGAGGCAGCCCCGTCCATGCTATATTTTAACGCCCCATCCAGCCCTGTACCACCCGGGGTTCCAGGGTGCTGAGATGGCTGACATTTTGCTCGCTCACGCTCGTTCGCCAGCGGCACGCAAGAACTGCCCAAAACTGGCCAAAACAGCCCAAAAACGGGCCAAAACTGGCCATTTTTGGCTGGGCGAAGCGAAGCGGCGAGCGGGCGGACAGCGAAATGGGCGAGTGGCAGCACCGCCCCTGCTATATCTTAACGCCCCATCCAGCCCTGTGCCACCCGGGGTTCCAGGGTGCTGAGGTGGTTGACGTTTTGTTCGGGCCACGTCGTTCGCCACGGCACGCAAGAACTGCCCAAAAACTGGCCAAAACAGCCCAAAAACGGGCCAAAACTGGCCATTTTTTGAGCGAAGCGAAGGCACGAAGCGGGCGGAAAACGAAAGCGGCGAGAGGCAGCACCGCCTCCCTACTATCTTAACGCCCCATCCAGCCCTGTGCCACCCGGGGTTCCAGGGTGCTGAGATGGCTGACGCTTTGCTCCGCCACGCCGCGTTTTTGCGGCACGCAAGAACTGCCCAAAACTGGCCAAAACAACCCAAAAACGGGCCAAAACTGGCCATTTTTTGTTGAGCGAAGCGGAAGGGCGGACAGCGAAAAGAAGCTTGAGGCAGCAACCGCCCCTGCTATATTTAACGCCCCATCCAGCCCTGTGCCACCCGGGGTTCCAGGATGCTGAGATGGATGACGTTTTGCTCCGCTCACGTCGTTCGCCGCGGCACGCAAGAACTGCCAAAAAACTGGCCAAAACTGCCCAAAAGCGGGCAATTTTTGGCTGAGCGGGCGAAGCGGCGAGCGGCGGACAGCGAAGCGAAAGAGGCAGCACCGCCCCTGCTATATTTAACGCCCCATCCAGCCCTGTGCCACCCGGGGTTCCAGGGTGCTGAGATGGCTGACGCGTTTTGCTCCACTCACGCCGTTTCGCCGCGGCACACAAGAACTGCCCAAAACTGGCCAAAACAGCCAAAAAACGAGCCAAAACTGGCCATTTTTTGGCTGAGCGCGGCGACGGAGAGGCAGCACCGCCCCCTGCTATCTGAACGCCCCATCCAGCCCTGTGCCAACCGGGGGTTCCAGGGTGCTGAGATGGCTAACGTTTGGCTCCGCCACGCCGTTCGCCGCGGCACACAAGAACTGCCAAAAAACTGGCCAAAACAGGCCAAAAAACGGGCCAAAACTGGCCATTTTTTGGCTGAGCGAGCTTAAGCGAGGCAGCCCCGCCCCTGCTATCTGAACGCCCCATCCAGCCCTGTGCCACCCGGGGTTCCAGGGTGCTGAGATGGCTGACATTTTGCTCGCCACGCCGTTCGGCCGGCACGCAAGAACTGCCCAAAAACTGGCCAAAACAGCCCAAAAACGGGCCAAAACTGGCCATTTTGGCTGGGCGAAGCGGCGGGCGGAGGGCGGACAGCGGCGGAAAGTGGCAGCACCGTCCCCTGCTATCGAACGCCCCATCCAGCCCTGTGCCACGGGGGGTTCCAGGGTGCTGAGATGGCTGACATTTTGCTCCGCTCACGTCGTTCGCCGCACGCACGCAAGAACTACCCAAAACTGGCCAAAACAGCCCAAAAACGGGCCAAAACTGGCCATTTTTTGGCTGGGCGAAGCCAGCGGCGAAGCGGGCGGACAGCGAGCCGGGCGAGAGGCAACACCGCCCATGCTATCGAACGCCCAATCCAGCCCTGCCACCCGGGGTTCCAGGGTGCTGAGATGGCTGTCGTTTCGCTCCGCTCCACGTCGTTTCGCCAAGGGCACACAAGAACTGCCCAAAAACTGGCCAAAACTGGCCAAAAAAACGGGCCAAAACTGGCCATTTTGGCTGAGCTTGGGGTTGGCGAGAGGCAGCCCCGTCCATGCTATATTTAACGCCCCATCCAGCCCTGTGCCACCCGGGGTTCCAGGGTGCTGAGATGGCTGACATTTTGCTCGGCCACGCCGTTCGCCGCTGGCACGCAAGAACTGCCCAAAAAACTGGCCAAAACAGCCCAAAAACATGCCAAAACTGGCCATTTTTTTGGCGAAGCGAAGCGGGCGAAGCGGGCGGACAGCGAGCGGCGAGTGGCAGCACCGTCCTGCTATCTGAACGCCCCATCCAGCCCTGTGCCACCCGGGGTTCCAGGGTGCTGAGGTGGTTGACGTTTTGCTCGCTCACGCCGTTTCGCCGCGGCACGCAAGAACTGCCCAAAAACTGGCCAAAACAGCCAAAAACGGGCCAAAACTGGCCATTTTTTGGCTGAGCGAAGGAAGCGACGAGCGGCGGACAACGAAGCGGGCGAGAGGCAGCACCGTCCCTACTATATCTGAACGCCCCATCCAGCCCTGTGCCACCGGGGGGTTCCAGGGTGCTGAGATGGTTGACGTTTTGCTCCGCTCACGCCGTTTGCCGCTGCACGCAAGAACTGCCCAAAACTGGCTAAAAAACAACCAAAAACGGGCCAAAACTGGCCATTTTTTTGTTGAGCGAGCGAAGCGGCGACAGCGAAGCTTAAGCTTGAGGCAGCACCCATCCCTGCTATCGAACGCCCCATCCAGCCCTGTGCCACCCGGGGTTCCAGGATGCTGAGATGGATGACGTTTTGCTCCGCCACGCCGTTCGCCGCGGCATGCAAGAACTGCCCAAAACTGGCCAAAACTGCCCAAAAACGGGCCATTTTTTGGCTGAGCTGGCGAAGCGGCGAGCGGCGGACAGTGAGCAAGCGAGAGGCAGCACCGTCCCTGCTATCTGAACGCCCCATCCAGCCCTGTGCCACCCGGGTGTTCCAGGGTGCTGATATGGCTGACTTTTTGCTCCGCCACGCCGTCGTTCGGCAGCGGCACACAAGAACTGCCCAAAACTGGCCAAAACAGCCCAAAAACGGGCCAAAACTGGCCATTTTTGGCTGAGCGAAGCGACGTGAGAGGCAGCACCGCCCCTGCTATATCTTAACGCCCCATCCAGCCCTGTGCCAACCGGGGTTCCAGGGTGCTGAGATGGCTAACGTTTGGCTCGGCTCACGTCGTTCGCCGCAGGGGCACGCAAGAACTGCCCAACAACTGGCCAAAACAGCCCAAAAACGGGCCAAAACTGGCCATTTTTGGCTGAGCGAGGCGAGGCGGCGAGGGGCGGACAAGCGAAGCGAGAGAGGCAGCACCGTCCCAGCTATACGAACGCCCCATCCAGCCCTGTGCCACCCGGGGTTCCAGGGTGCTGAGATGGCTGACGTTTTTTCGGCCACGTTGTTTGCCGCAGCACGCAAGAGCTGCCCAAAAACTGGCCAAAACAACCCAAAAACGGGCCAAAACTGGCCATTTTTGGCTGAGCGAAGCGAAGCGGGCGGACAGCGAAGCGAAGCTAGAGGCAACACCGCCCCTGCTATCTTAACGCCCCATCCAGCCCTGTGCCACCCGAGGGGTTCCAGGGTGCTGAGATGGATGAAGTTTGTTCGCTCACGCCGTTTCGCCAGCGCACGCAAGAACTGCCCAAAAAACTGGCCAAAACTGCCCAAAAAAACGGGCCATTTTTGGGTGAGCGGCGAAAGGCGAAGCGGCGGACAGCAGCGGGCGGAGAGGCAGCACCGTCCCTGCTATCTTAACGCCCCATCCAGCCCCTGTGCCACCCGGGTGTTCCAGGGTGCTGATATGGCTGACTTTTTTGCTCCGCTCACGCCGTTCGCCGCGGCACACAAGAACTGCCCTAAAACTGGCCAAAACATCCCAAAAACGGGCCAAAACTGGCCATTTTTGGCTGAGCGAAGCCGAAGGAGAGGCAGCACCGTCCCCCTGCTATATTTAACGCCCCATCCAGCCCTGTGTGCCCGGGGGTTCCAGGGTGCTGAGATGGATGACGTTTTGCTCCCACGCCGCGTCGCCGCCGCGCACGCAAGAACTGCCCAAAAAACTGGCCAAAACTGCCCAAAAACGGGCCATTTTTGGCTGAGCGGCGCGAGCGGCGAGCGGCGGACAGCGAGCTAAGCGAGAGGCAGCACCGCCCCTGCTATCTGACTTAACGCCATCCAGCCTTGTGCCACCCGGGTGTTCCAGGGTGCTGATATGGCTAACTTTTGCTCGCCACGCCGTTCGCCGTGGCACACAAGAACTGCCCAAAAACTGGCCAAAACAGCCAAAAACGGGCCAAAACTGGCCATTTTTTTGAGCTGAGCCGGTGGAGAGGCAGCACCGTCCCTGCTATCGAACGCCCCATCCAGCCCCTGTGCCAACCGGGGTTCCAGGGTGCTGAGATGGCTGACGCTTTTGCTCCGCTCGCGTCGTTCGCCAAGGCACGCAAGAACTGCCCAACACCTGGCCAAAACAGCCCGAAAAAACGGGCCAAAACTGGCCATTTTTGGCTGAGCGAAGCGGCGGCGAGTGTAGGACAATGACGGCGAAGCGGCAGCACCGTCCCCTGCTATCTGAACGCCCCCATACAGCCCTGTGCCACCGGGGGTTCCAGGGTGCTGAGATGGCTGAAGTTTTGTTCGGCCACGCGTCGTTTCGGGTGATGCACGCAAGAACTGCCCAAAACTGGCCAAAACAGCCCAAAAACGGGCCAAAACTGGCCATTTTTTTGGCGAAGCGCGAAGCGGCGGACAGCGAAAGCGAGAGGCAGCACCACCCCCTGCTATATGAACGCCCCATCCATCCCTGTGTACACCCGGGGGTTCCAAGGTGCTGAGATGGCTGACATTTTGCTCGCTCACGCCGTTTCGCCGCGACGCACGCAAGAACTGCTCAAAAACTGGCCAAAGCAGCCCAAAAACAGGCCAAAACTGGCCATTTTTGGCTGGGCGAGCCAGCGGCGAAAGCGGCGGACAGCGCAGCGGCGAGAGGCAACACCGTCCCTGCTATCTGAACGCCCCATCCAGCCCTGTGCCACCCGGGGTTCCAGGGTGCTGAGATGGCTGACGCCGCCCGCCACGCCGTTCGCCCGCTGCACACAAGAACTGCCCAAAAAAACTGGCCAAAACTGGCCAAAAACGGGCCAAAACTGGCCATTTTTGGCTGAGCGAAGCGGGTTTAGAGGCAGCCCCGCCCCCCTGCTATCGAACGCCCCATCCAGCCCTGTGCCACCCGGGGTTCCAGGGTGCTGTGATGGCTGACATTTTGCTCCGCCACGTCGTTCGCCCACGGGCACGCAAGAACTGCCAAAAACTGGCCAAAACAAGCGCAAAAACGGGCCAAAACTGGCCATTTTGGCTGGGCGAAGGGGCGGGTGGGCGGACAGCGAGCGAAGCGAAAGTGGCAGCACCGCCCCTGCTATACGAACGCCCCATCCAGCCCTGTGCCACCCGGCGGGTTCCAGGGTGCTGAGATGTTGACGTTTTTTGCTCGCCACGCCGTTCGGCAAGGCACACAAGAACTGCCCAAAAACTGGCCAAAACAGCTCAAAAACGGGCCAAAACTGGCCATTTTTTGGCTGAGCGAGCGGCGGGCGGCGGACAGCGGCGATCGAGAGGCAGCACTGTCCCTGCTATCTGAACGCCCCATCCCGCCTTTGTGCCACCCGAGGGGTTCCAGGTTGCTGAGATGGCTGACGTTTTGCTCCGCCACGTCGTTTCGCCGCGCACGCAAGAACTGCCCAAAACTGGTAAAAAACAGCCCAAAAGGGGCCAAAACTGGCCATTTTTTGGCATAGCAAACGGCGGCGAGCGGACGGACAACGAAATAAGCGAGAGGCAGCACCGCCCCCCTGCTATATCTAACGCCCCATCAAGCCCTGTGCCACCCGGGGTTCCAGGGTGCTGAGATGGCTGAGGTTTTGCTCCGCCACGCCGTCGTTCGCCAAGGCACGCAAGAACTGCCCAAAAACTGGCCAAAACAGCCCAATAACGGGCAAAAACTGGCCATTTTTGGCTGAGGCAGCGAAATGGCGAGCGGCGGACAGCGAAAGGGGCGAGAGGCAGCAATGTCCATCCTATCTGCGCCCCTTCCAGCCCTGTGCCACCCGGGGGTTCCAGGGTGCTGAGATGGCTGTCGTTTTGCTCGCTCACGCCATTCGCCGCGGCACACAAGAACTGCCCAAAACTGGTCAAAACAGCCCAAAAAACGGGCCAAAATTGGCCATTTTTGGCTGAGCTGGGCGAAGCCGCCAGCGGACAGCGAGCGGCGCGAGAGGCAGCACCGCCCCTGCTATCTGAATGCCCCATCCAGCCCTGTGCCACCCGGGGTTCCAGGGTGCTGAGATGGCTGACGTTTTGTTCGCCACGTCGTTCGCCGGGCACGCAAGAACTGCCAAAAACTGGCCAAAATGGCACAAAACGGGCCATTTTGGCTGAGCGAGCGAAGGACGAAGCGGGCGGACAGCGAAGCGGCGGCGAGAGGCAGCACCGCCCCTGCTATCTTAACGCCCCATCCAGCCCTGTGCCACCCGGGGTTCCAGGGTGCTGAGATGGTTGACGTTTTGCTCCGCTCACGCCGTTCGGCGGGCGGCACGCAAGAACTGCCCAAAAAAACTGGCCAAAACAACCCAAAAACGGGCCAAAACTGGCCATTTTTGGCTGAGCGAGCGAGCGGCGGCGGCGACAGCGAGCCGGCTAGAGGCAGCACCGTCCCTGCTATACGAACGCCCCATCCAGCCCTGCCACCCGGGGTTCCAGGGTGCTGAGATGGATGACGTTTTGCTTGCGCCACGCCGTTCGCCGCGGCACGCAAGAACTGCCCAAAAAACTGGCCAAAACTGCCCAAAAAACGGGCCATTTTTTGAGCTGGCGGGCGAGCGGCGAAGCGGCGGACAGCGAGCGGCGAGCAGAGGCAGCACCGTCCCTGCTATCGAACGCCCCATCTAGCCCTGTGCCACCCGGGGTTCCATGGTGCTGATATGGCTGACGTGTTGTTCCTCGCCACGCCGCTCGCCGCGGCACACAAGAACTGCCCAAAAACTGGCCAAAACAGCCCAAAAACGGGCCAAAACTGGCCATTTTTGGCTGAGCGAAAGTGAAGTGAGAGGCAGCACCGTCCTGCTATAAGAACGCCCCATCCAGCCCTGTGCCAACCGGGGTTCCGTGGTCTTTGAGATGGCTGACGCTTTTTTGCTCCGCCACTTCTCGCCGCTGCAAGGGCACGCAAGAACTGCCCAACAACTGGCCAAAACAGCCCAAAAACGGGCCAAAACTGGCCATTTTTGGCTTAATGAAGCGAAGCGGCGTGAGGGACAGGAAGCGGTTGAGAGGCAGCACCGCCCCCTGCTATATGTAACACCCCTCATTTCAGAAATTTTCAGATAAGTTTCTAGTTGTAATGTATGTATCTATTTTAAATTTGATAAAAAGTCAAAGTATGAATCTGAGAACTTATTCATAAGAGTTGGAGGATTTATTCAAACAAAAATCTGAGGACCTATATGTAAATCCTGAGGACCTAATCGTAAATATGTTAAATACAAGTACTAAACTGTAAAATTTACAAAAATACAAACTCCACCACTTAAGCCTCTCTGCCTTCGTTCTTAAGGAAGCAGAGAAGGCAGCTGCGTGGATGATCTAGGAAAGAAAGAAAGAAAGAAGAAGAAGAAGAAGAAGAAGAAGAAGAAGAAGAGGAAAGAAGAAATTGGGGCTTTTAAGGTTTCTTTGCTCAATTCTTCTCATTTAGGGCTAAAAATTCTCAAAGGCAAGTGTTCTAACCCCATCCTACAGAATTTTTAGTCTCTGTTTTATGTTGAATCAAAATAAATTGAAGGATTTCTATTTAGAAACTGATATGTCTCTCTTTGGACATAGAACCATGAATTCTGAAGTTTTTTTTTTGGTAAACTGACCCTATACACTGTTTCAGCTATAAGTTTTAGTACAAAATGTGAATTCGGGCAGAAACTATTTTTGTTTGAAATTAGACTCTTATATCTTCCTTTTGACACTGAATTTGCAGATTTTGGACACCGAATACTTACCCAAACATCTGATTCAATTGAGCCTATAGACGCTGTAAAACAGGGTTCAAGATTTCTGACCTGTCGATACTAAAATGCCTATAACTCCCTGTCGAAAATTCTGAATTGTACCAAACTGATTTTATTTGAAAATAGACTTGAAAATATTTCTTTTTTTGACTTATAGTTTAAAAATTTCGGATTTCAATTGCCTACCCTATTGTCTGTTGAATCCGACCCTATAAATTCTGCAAAATAGTGATTGTGTTTTTTGACCTTGTGTTACTAAATCAAAGGTAACTCGCGTTGGGGAACCCTGTTTCATATGAAATTTGTTCCATCAGAATATAGATTGATATATGGTTCGACCATAGCTTTTCTTATGGGTATTGGAGCATAATTGATATTCTGAAGTATTTGTTTGATGTGCCACTGGAATTCTGTCCGAAATCGAAGCTTTGGTCGATTTGATATTCTGCTCCGTTCCTTTGGATATTTGAATTCGTCTAACCTTCTTATTGGAATTGAGCTAAATATGATTGCTTGGAAATCCCTGTACACTCTTGTTTTTATTTCATTCCAAATCTGAATACATTTGTGAGAGATTTGTTCTTTGTTTCGTATTGTCTCGCAAAGGCACATGCACGCGTTTGTTGTTCCGCGTGTGCTTCGATATATGCTACTTATTGTTAAAACTGCCCTCTTGTACTCTGGTGTGTGGGATTGTCTGGACCTTTGCCAGAAATGGTAAAGGGTATGCGCTTATTACCCGCCCGTGGGGTCCCGCTCTGTGGGATGCGCTTATTACCCGCCTGTGGGGTCCCTTTCCGTGGGATATTCTGGACCTTTGCCAGAAATGGTAAAGGGTGTGTGCTTAGAGCTCCTGCGATGCTCTGCCGCCCCCCTCGACTTCACCTAGACATGGGTGGAGGGATCTCCCAGACATGGGAGACTTTTGTCGGTGGTCATTAAGAAATGGATGACTCACATTCTCGACTGAGATCCCAACACCCCTTCTATATGTTTGATATGACATCCAGAGTTTTGGTGAGTTGTTTCGTTCATGCTACGGATAAGAATGATATGATTGCAACGTCAAGGACGACGCCTCGAGCTTCTATACGATATTTGTTTTGATATGCTCGATATGCTTCATTCATCGATGATTTTGCTTCGAAATGTTCCATATGCCGTTGATATGCTTCTCGGAACATTTTATATGCCATTGATAAGCTCGATATGTTTCCTTTGTTACTTGATATGCTCCAATTACTCTATGCCCCAATGTCAGAACCAAATATGTAAGATTGAAATGACAATTGTGTTTCTGCTCTTAATGATATTATGTCTACTAAATCGTATATTCTGCCTTGTATTTTGGAACTGTATCTCTTTGGAAGTTGTACTATTTTGATATGGATATGTTAGTCACTTGTTGAGCTCTTTATGCTCACCCCGTTTGTTGATAAATTTTTTCGGGATAGCATATTGCTTTGTTTAAATGTTAAGATTAACGAGGCGGTGGAAAGTTTAGAAGATTTTGGACAGATCCTTGTTAGCATATGTGTATTTGTTGTATAAGATACTCTGCATCTTATGAAATGTGACGATGAATCTAAACCGTGGATTTTGTGTAAGATAAAGGATCCCTCATGTATAGGATTTTGTTATGTTAAGTTATATTCGTGTAATGATATGATCTTATGATAATCGTTGGTTTGGTGACTGCATAGACTTCCCCATTTGTGAATTTATGTTGTGGTTATTATTTTGATGAGTTGAGTTCTCGATTGTGTGAATTATCGAAAGTGATGTGTGGTATGTTTATGAAATGCATGTGGTTATGAATTTGTAGACTATAGAGGTGAAATTTTGATCTGAATGTTTTCTTAGTGACCTCAAATGTGTGCTTGGATCCTGGGTTAGTTATGATGAAAATTTTAAATATTGTCGATATATTTTTGAGGGGCGGATGAGGTGGTATCGAGCATTGTTTGAGGATCATCAAATATTTGATATGTTGACGTGCAAAAAATATATTGAGGTCCAGTGATAATGATTGGTGGAAATTTTCTTTGGTGCATTTTAGGAATCTAGGATGATGAGGACATATGGTCCTCCTATTTCATTTTTTTGATTAATTAAGGGGATGAAAGGGTTGATCGAGGATACAAAATCGAGTAGCTTGATGAAAACATGGTGAACCAAATTTCATTGGTGGTAGAAAAACGGATGATGCAAACAGAGAAGATATTTGATGTACAAAATTGTTCTAATGATCGAAAGAATTCTTTTGCCACCTTATATTGGAAGTAGAGGCTGATCATTAATGGCAACAAAGAAAATTATTTTTGGAGATCAAGATACGTAATGATAAGGACAAGTTTACCAAAAAAAATATGATTGGAAATGAATCGAAAAAAGTAATAACAAGAGTGTTAAGACATTTGGATTTGAAAAGGAAAGTCATCAAAAAAGACTCAATCATATGTGAATTGCAAGTTAAGTTATGAAACAAGTTTGTGTTTTTTGGTGACTAGGGCATGTTTTGGTTGTGGAAAGTTGGATCATCAAATAAAAGATTGCCCTTTGAGGAAGAAGAAAGAGCCACTTGTCTCCTAGACCCTCACCCATGCTAGAGGTATGCTATCAATCGAACAAGATTCTAAAGCTTCTAAATCGGTGGTGGAAGGTATTCTTCATGTTTCTAAAAGAAATGCAAAAGTTTTGTTTGATCCCCGGCCCAACTTATCGTTTGTTTCACAATACTTTTGCTTGTCACTTGGATATTCTACCTAAACCCCCGGATTATATGTTATATGTAACAACCTCTTTGTTGGAGATTCATTGGCAACAAACCTTGGTCTACCCATCTTGTTTGATCTCTATTGGAGACCACAAACTCCTTGTTGATTTGATTCTCCTAGAGATCCGGGGCTTTGATATTATACTTGGCATGGATTGGTTATCTTCTCATCACGCTAGTATTGATTGTTACAAAAAAAATAATTACTTTGCATACTAGATCACCTATATATTTTTTCTTTGAGGGCATTAGGCATGATTTGCCTCCTTGCTTGATATCAGCACTTCAAGTTTACCGCCTTATGCAGAAAGGTTGTTTTTGTTATATGGTGTGTGTAAAGGAGCATTCAAATCAGGAAACCCACCTAGATGAAATTGTAGTGGTCAAAGAATTCCCTCGATGTATTCCTTTGATGATTTGCCCTGGTTTACCTCTAGATAGAGAGGGTGAATTTGCTATTGATCCGGTCTCCAAGACAACCCCAATATCTAAGCCTCCCTACAGAATGGCACCACTCGAAAGCTAGAGGAATTAAAGAAGCAAATACAAGAATTATTAGATAAGGGTTTCATACGACCCAATGTATCCCCATGGGGTGCTCCGGCACTATTAGTGAAGAAGAAGGATGGAACATTTAGGCTTTTGTATTGATTATGGATGTTAAATCGGTGACCATCAAAAATAAGTATCTCATACCTAGAATTGATGATTTGTTTGATCAACTGCAGGGGTGCACAAGTATTCTCTAAGATTGGACCCGAGGTCGTTACTATCAGTTGAAGATCAAGGAGGAGGATATTTCAAAAAAACAGCTTTTAACTTCGATATGGTCATTATGAATTCTTGGTGATGCCTTTCGGTTTGACAAATGCCCCTGCAGCTTTTATGGAACTAATGAATAGGATATTTCAACCGCTTTTGGATATCTGTGTAATTGTATTTATTGATGACATATTGGTGTATTCAAAGAGTAATCAGGAGCATGAGGAACACTTGAGAGATGTGTTGTCCATACTAAGAGAAAAGAGGTTGTATGCGAAGTTCAGCAAATGTGAATTTTGGTTGAATGAAGTTGCTTTCTTAGGCCATGTGATTTCAGGGAAGGGTATATCTGTTGATCCAAGGAAAATAGAAGCCGTAGTTGAATGGGAAGTACCAACAAATGTAACAGAAGTTCGAAGCTTCTTGGGCATGGCAGGTTATTACAGGAGATTTGTAGAGGGATTTTCTCGAATTGCTCAACCTCTCACCAAACTCACTAAGAAGAATATGAAATTTGTATGGGGTGATGATTGTGAGCAAAGTTTTCAAGAGTTAAAAAGAAGATTGACTAGTGCCCCTATTCTCACTATTCCAAGTGGTAGTGAGGGATTTGTAGTTTATACTGATGCTTCAAGAAAAGGCCTAGGATGTGTTTTGATGCAGGAAGGGAGAGTAATTGCTTATGCTTCTAGACAACTTAAAGGTTAGAATTGAATTATCCAACTCATGATTTGGAATTAGCAGCAATTATTTTTGCTCTAAAGATTTGGAGACATTATTTGTATGGTCGACAGTTTGAAATCTTCACCGATCATAAGAGTTTAAAATACATTTTCACTCAGAAAGAGTTAAACATGAGGCAGCGAAGATGGATAGAACTTCTGAAGGATTATGATTGTGCCATCCGTTATCACCCGGGCAAAGCCAATGTTGTAGCTGATGCACTTAGTAGGAAATCTATAAGTTTTATGGCTAGTCTGGTTGTGAAGCAATGGAAGTTATTAGAAGAAAATTTTGATTTGAAAGCTTTGAGGAAAGAGCAAGACTCGATGATATTGATGGCCTCCATTCAAGTGCATTCCGATCTTATTCAACAAATTAAGGAAGGACAATTACGAGATCCACATTTAATCTACTTGAGGAGTGAAGTAGAAAAGGAATTGAAGCCACAATTTCAAGTTTCAAAGGATGGCCTATTGAGATTTGGGGAGAGGGTATGTGTACCAAATAAACCAGATATCAAGAATCAAATCCTAAAGGAAAGTCATACTTCAAAGTACACCATACATCTTGGGAGCACTAAGATGTATAGAGATCTTCAAAGTCATTATTGGTGGGAAGGCATGAAGAAGGAAATTGTAATGTATGTTTCAAAATGTTTGACTTGTCAACAAATCAAAGTAGAACACCAAAGACTGGAGGGTTGTTACAACCTTTAGATATTCCTGAATGGAAATGGGAATGTATTACTATGGATTTTGTTTCGGGACTACCCAGAACCTCTAAAAAAGCATGATGCTATTTGGGTTATCATTGATAGGTTAACAAAATCTACACATTTCCTACCGATTAATATGACTTATTCGCTTGTTAGATTTTGCAGATTTATATGTCGGTGAAATAGTAAGACTTCATGGTATTCCAAAGGAGATCATCTCGATAGAGACTCCAGATTTCTCTCTAGATTCTGGGAGAAGATTACAGGAATCTATGGGCACTAAAGTTAAGTTTAGTACTGATATCATCCTCGGGACCGATGGTCGGTCGGAAAGAACAAATCAAACACTTGAGGATTTGCTTAGAGCCTATGTTATGGATTGGAAAGGTGAATGGGATAAGGATATTTCACTTGTTGAGTTCACTTATAATAATAGTTATCATTCAAGTATTCAGATGGCTCCTTATGAAGCTTTTATATGGGCTGAAAGTGCATAACACCTATATGTTGGGAAGAAGTTGGTGACAAAAAGTCGTTAGCACCGGACAAGGTACAAGAAACTTCCGAGAAAATTCAAGTTATAAGGAAAAGGTTAAAAACGCTTCAGAGTCGTCAAAAGAGTTATGCCGACAATAGAAGACGAGATATTGAGTTTGAAATCAGAGATTTTGTATTCTTGAAAGTCTCCCCTTCCAAAGGCATTATTAGGTTTTGGAAGAAAGGAAAGTTAAGCCCTAGATTTATTGGACCTTTTGAGGTTCTTGAGAGGGTTGGTTCTGTAAACCATGGATTGCCTTGCCACCAAAGATTGAGTCATGTCCATGATATATTTCATGTCTCGATGATTAGGAAGTATATATATGACCCTTCTCACATCATTAAGTATGAGCTGGTGGAGATTGATAAAGATTTATCTTATGTGGAAGAGCCTATTCAGATCATTGATAAGAAAAAAAAAAAGTCCTAAGGAATCGGGTCATCTCACTGGTTCAAGTAATTTGGAGACATCATTCTGGAGAGGAAACAACTTGGGAGCTAGAGGAGGAAATGACAAAGGTGTACCCCCGTCTTTTCATCGATAGAGGTACGATAAATTTAGAGGACTAAATTTTTCTTTTTAGGGGGGGAGAGTGTAACACCCCTCATTTCTAATTTTAAGATAAGTTTCTAGTTGTAATGTATGTATCTATTTTAAATTTTGAAAAAAGTCAAAGTATGAATCTGAGAACTTATTCATAAGAGTTGGAGGATTTATTCAAAAAAAAATCTGAGGACCTATATGTAAATCCTGAGGACCTAATCGTAAATATGTTAAATACAAGGACTAAACTGTAAAATGTACAAAAATACAAACTCCACTGCTTAAGCCTCTCTGCCTTCGTTCTTAAGGAAGCAGAGAAGGCAGCTGCGTGGATGATCTGGGAAAGAAAGAAAGAAAGAAGAAGAAGAAGAAGAAGAAGAAGAAGAAGAAGAAGAAGAAGAAGAAGAACAGGAAAGAAGAAATTGGGGCTTTAAGGTTTCTTGCTCAATTCTTCTCATTTAGGGCTAAAATTCTCAAAGGCAAGTGTTCTAACCCCATCCTACAGAATTCTTAGTCTCTGTTTTTATGTTGAATCAAAATAAATTGAAGGATTTCTATTTAGAAACTGATATGTCTCTCTTTGGACATAGAACCATGAATTCTGAAGTTTTTTTTCGGTAAACTGACCCCTATACACTGTTTCAGCTATAAGTTTTAGTACAAAATGTGAATTCGGGCAGAAACTATTTTGTTTGAAATTAGACTCTTATATCTTCCTTTTGACACTGAATTTGCAGATTTTGGACACCGAATACTTACCCAAACATCTGATTCAATTGAGCCTATAGACGCTGTAAAACAGGGTTCAAGATTTCTGACCTGTCGATACTAAAATGCCTATAACTCCCTGTCGAAAATTCTGAATTGTACCAAACGGATTTTATTTGAAAATAGACTTGAAAATATTTCTTTTGACTTATAGTTTAAAAATTTCGGATTTCAATTGCCTACCCTATTGTCTGTTGAATCTGACCCTATAAATTCTGCAAAATAGTGATTGTGTTTTTGACCTTGTGTTACTAAATCAAAGGTAACTCCGCGTTGGGAACCCTGTTTCAAACGAAATTTGTTCCATTAGAATATAAATTGATATATGGTTCGACCATAGCTTTCTTATGGGTATTGGAGCATAATTGATATTCTGAAGTATTTGTTTGATGTGCCACTGGAATTCTGTCCGAAATCGAGCTTTGGTCGATTTCGCATATTCTGCTCCGTTCCTTTGGATATTTGAATTCGTCTAACCTTCTTATTGGAATTGAGCTAAATATGATTGCTTGGAAATCCCTATACACTCTTGTTTTTATTTCATTCCAAATCTGAATACATTTGTGAGAGATTTGTTCTTTGTTTCGTATTGTCTCGAAAAGGCACATGCACGTTTGTTGTTCCGCGTGTGCTTCCGATATATGCTACTTATTGTTAAAACTGCCCTCTTGTACTCTGGTGTGTGGGATTGTCTGGACCTTTGCCAGAAATGGTAAAGGGTATGCGCTTATTACCCGCTCCGTGGGGTCCCGCTCTGTGGGATGCGCTTATTACCCGCTCTGTGGGGTCCCGCTCCGTGGGATATTCTGGACCTTTGCCAGAAATGGTAAAGGGTGTGTGCTTAGAGCCTGCGATGCTCTGCCGGCCCCTCTGACTTCACCTAGACATGGGTGGAGGGATCTCCCAGATGTGGGAGACTTTTGTCAGGTGGTCATTCAGAAATGGATGACTCACATTCTGACTGAGATCCCACCACACCTTCTATATGTTTGATATGACATCCAGAGTTTTGGTGAGTTGTTTCTGTTCATGCTCTGGATAAGAATGATATGATTGCAACGTCAAGGACGACGTCTGAGCTTCTATACGATATTTGTTTTGATATGCTCTGATATGCTTCATTCACTGATGATTTTGCTTCGAAATGTTCCATATGCCGTTGATATGCTTCGGAACATTTTATATGCCATTGATAAGCTCCGATATGTTTCCTTTGTTACTGATATGCTCCAATTACTCTATGCCCCAATCTGTCAGGAACCAAATATGTAAGATTGAAATGACAATTGTGTTTCTGCTCTTAATGATATTATGTCTACGAAATCGTATATTCTGCCTTGTATTTTGGAACTGTATCTCTTTGGAAGTTGTACTATTTTGATATGGATATGTTAGTCACTTGCTGAGCTCTTTATGCTCACCCCGTTTGTTGATAAATTTTTCAGGATAGCATATTACTTGCTTAAATGTTAAGATTGGGCTGAGGCGGTGGAAAGTTTAGAAGATTTTGGACAGATCCTTGTTAGCATGTGTGTATTTGTTGTATAAGATACTCTGCATCTTATGAAATGTGACGATGAATCTAAACCTGTGGATTTTGTGTAAGATAAAGGATCCCTCATGTATAGGATTTTGGTATGTTAAGTTATATTCGTGTAATGATATGATCTTATGATAATCGTTGGTTTAGTGACTGCATAGACTTCCCCCATTTGTGAATTTATATTGTGGTTATTATTTTGATGAGTTGAGTTCTGATTGTATGAATTATCGAGTGATGTGTGGTATGTTTATTAATTGCACAGGGTTATGAATTTGTAGACTATAGAGGTGAAATTTTGATCTGAATGTTTTCTTAGTGACCTCAAATGTGTGCTTGGATCCTGGGTTAGTTATGATGAAAATTATAAATATTGTCGATATTTTTGAGGGGCATGACACTATCTGAACGCCCCATCCAGCCCTGTGCCACCCGGGGTTCCTTGTGGTGCTGAGATGGCTGAAGTTTTTGCTCGCTCAAGTCGATTCGCGCCGCGGCACGCAAGAACTGCCAAAAAAACTGGCCAAAACAGCCCAAAAACTGGCCAAAACTGGCCATTTTGGCTGAGGCTGAAGGGCGAAGCGGCGGACAGCGAAGCGGCGGAGAGGCAGCACCGTCCCTGCTATCTGAACGCCCCATCCAGCCCTGTGCCACCCGGGGTTCCAGGGTGCTGAGATGGCGGACATTTTGCTCCGCCACGCCGTTCGCCGCGGCACGCAAGAACTGCCAAAAACTGGCCAAAACAGCCAAAAAAGGGCCAAAACTGGCCATTTTTGGCTGGCTGGCCAGCGGGCGGCGGACGGACAGCCAGCCGGGCGAGAGGCAACACCGTCCCTGCTATCTAACGCCCCATCCAGCCCTGTGCCACCCGGGGTTCCAGGGTGGTGAGATGGCTGACGTTTTCGCTCCGCTCACGCCGTTCGCCACGGCACACAAGAACTGCCCAAAAACTGGCCAAAACTAGCCAAAAAACGGGCCAAAACTGGCCAATTTTGGCTTAGAAGCGAAAGCGAGAGGCAGCCCCGCCCCTGCTATATTGAACGCCCCATCCAGCCCTGTGCCACCCACGGGTTCCAGGGTGCTGAGATGGCTGACATTTTGCTCTGCTCACGTCGCGTTCGCCGCGCGCACGCAAGAACTGCCCAAAAACTGGCCAAAACAGCCAAAAACGGGCCAAAGCGGGCCATTTTTTGGGCGAAGCGAAGCGGCGCGGACAGGAGCCCGGCGAGTGGCAACACCGATCCCTGCTATCACGAACGCCCCATCCAGCCCTGTGCCACCCGGGGGTTCCAGGGTGCTGAGATGGCTGACGTTTTGCTCGGCCACGCCGTTCGCTCGCGGCACACAAGAACTGCCCAAAAACTGGCCAAAACAGCCCAAAAAAGGCCAAAACTGGCCATTTTTGGCTGAGCTGAAGCGAGCGGCGAAGCGGCGGACAGCGAAGCGATCGCGAGAGGCAGCACTGTCCCTGCTATCTTAACGCCCCATCCCGCCCTATGCCACCCAGGGGGGGTTCCAGGGTGCTGAGATGCTCGACGTTTTCGCGCCGCCACGTCGTTCGCCGCGGCACGCAAGAACTGCCCAAAAACTGGCCAAAACAGCCCAAAAACGGGCCAAAACTGGCCGTTTTGGCTGACCAGCGAAAGCAGCGAAGCGGCGGACAGCGAAGCGAAGCGAGAGGCAGCACCGCCCCTGCTATCGAACGCCCCATCTAGCCCTGTGCCACCCGGGGGTTCCAGGGTACTGAGATGGCTGATGTTTTGCTTCTCCACGTCGTTCGCCGCGGGCACGCAAGAACTGCCCAAAAAACTGGTTTCAAAAAAACAGCCCAAAAAAACGGGCCACAACTGGCCATTTTTGGCTGAGCGAAGAAGCGGCGCGGCGGCGGACAGCAGCGGCGAGAGGCAGCACCGCCCCTGCTACACGAATGCCCCATCCAGCCCTGTGCCACCCGGGGTTCCAGGGTGCTGAGATGGATGACGTTTTGCTCCGCTCGCCTCGTCAAGGTCACACAAGAACTGCCCAAAAACTGGCCAAAACAGTTTTAAAACGGGCCAAAACTGGCCATTTTTGGCTGAGCGAAGCGAAGCGAAGCGAGAGGCAGCACCGCCCCTGCTATATGAGCATCCCATCCAGCCCTGTGCCACCCGGGGTTCCAGGGTGCTGAGATGGCTGATGTTTTGCTCCTCCTCGCCGTCGTTCGTTAAGCAGCGCACGCAAGAACTGCCCAAAAACTGGCCAAAACAGCCCAAAAACGGGCCAAAACTAGCCATTTTTGGCTGAGCTGGCGGTGGCGAAGCGGCGGACAGCGATCGGGTGAGAGGCAGCAACGTCCCTGCTATCTGAATGCCCCATCCAGGCCTGTGCCACCGGGGTTCCAGGGTGCTAAGATGGCTGACGTTTTGCTCCGGCTCCACGCCGTTCGCCGCGTTACGCAAGAACTGCCCAAAAACTGGCCAAAACAGCCCAAAAACGCGTGCAAAATTGGCCATTTTGGCTGAGCGGGCGAGCGGCGGACAGCGCCGGGCGAGGCAGCACCGCCCCTGCTATCTTAACGCCCCATCCAGCCCTGTGCCACCTGGGGGTTCCAGGGTGCTGAGATGGCTGACGTTTTGCTCCGCCACGTCGTTCGCCGCGACGCACGCAAGAACTGCCAAAAACTGGCCAAAACAGCCCAAAAACGGGCCAAAACAGGCCATTTTGGCAGAGAAGAAGCGGCGAAGCGGCGGACAACGAATGGCGAGATGCAGCACGATCCCTGCTATCTGAACGCCCCATCAAACCCCTGTGCCACCCGGGGTTCCAGGGTGCTGAGATGGCTGACGTTTTACTCCGCCACGTCGTTCGCCGCGGCACGCAAGAACTGCCCAAAACTGGCCAAAACAGCCCAAAACGGGCCAAAACTGGCCATTTTGGCTGAGCGAAGCGGCGGCGAAGCGGCGGACAGCGAAAGCGGCTTCGAGGCAGCACTGTCCATGCTATACTGAAGCGCCCTTCCAGCCCTGTGCCACCCGGGGTTCCAGGGTGCTGAGATGGCTGACGTTTTGCTCCGCCACGTCGTTTCGCCAGGGCACGCAAGAACTGCCCAAAACTGGCCAAAAGAGCCCAAAAACGGGCCAAAACTGGCCATTTTTGGCTGAGCGAAGCGAATGACGGCGGCGGACAGCGAAGCGAAGCGAGAGGCAGCACCGTCCCTGCTATCTGAACGCCCCATCCAGCCCTGTGCCACCCGGGGTTCCAGGGTGCTGAGATGGCTGACGTTTTGCTCCGCCATCACGCCGTTCGGCACGGGCACGCAAGAACTGCCCAAAAACTGGCCAAAACAGCCCAAAAAACGGGCCACAACTGGCCATTTTTAGCTGAGCGGCGACCGGGAGGCGAGAGGCAGCACCGTCCCTGCTATCTTTAACGCCCCATCCAGCCCTGTGCCACCCGGGGTTCCAGGGTGCTGAGATGGCTGACGTTTTGCTCCGCTAAAGTCGTTCGCCGCTGGCATGCAAGAACTGCCCAAAAACTGGCCAAAACTGGCCAAAAGGGGCCATAACTGGCCATTTTTGGCTGAGCGAGCAAGCAGCAGCGTGGGACATCGAGCCGGCGAGAGGCAGCACCGCCCCTGCTATACGAACGCCCCATCCAGCCATGTGCCACAAAGGCGGGTTCCAGGGTGTTGAGATGGCTGACATTTTGCTCCGCCACGCCGTTCGCCGCGGCATGCAAGAACTGCCCAAAACTGGCCAAAACAGCCCAATAACGGGCCAAAACTGGCAATTTTTTTGGCTGGACGAAACGGGCGAAGCGGCGGACAACGAATTAAGCGAGAGGCAGCACCGTCCCTGCTATACTTAACGCCCCATCCAGCCCTGTACCACCCGGGGTTCCAGGGTGTCACGACCGAAGTCGATGAGCTAATCGCGGCCAATAACTCCATTTTGGTCCTTGCAACCACGGACCAAAATGCTTAAGCGGGAGGTAACGTAGTACACTCATCAGGCCCTTATAAGCTAATCACACATTCCCCACTTCCGATGTGGGACTAATGGGATATTACATTATCCCCAACTCAATTAGCTTGACGCCCTCGTCAAGGCCGACATAACCCGGATCGAACCCTAGCATAGTGCATGTGAGGTTAAACTCAGTGGTAGCTCCACCGTGATGAGTTCTCGACTCCATCCACGGGTAGCCCTTTCCTACTCGAGCCTCTCACCACGCCCAAATGCTAGGTCGGCTCGATACCAAATGTCAAGACCCGAAGTCCGATGAGCTAACTGGCCAATAACTCCATTTTGGTCAATAACTGGCCAGCAACCGGACCAAAATGCTTAAGCAGGGCTTACGTAGTACACTCACGCCGTTCGCCAAGGCATGCAAGAACTGCCCAAAACTGGCCAAAAAACAGCCCAATAACGGGCCAAAACCGGCAATTTTGGCTGGGAAGGGCGGCGCGAGCGGCGGACAACGAAATAAGCGAGAGGCAGCACCGCCCCTGCTATCTAACGCCCCATCCAGCCCTGTGCCACCCGAGGGGTTCAGGGTGTCACGACCGAAGTCGATGAGCTAAGCGGCCAATAACTCCATTTTGGTCCTTGCAACCACGGACCAAAATGCTTAAGCCGGAGGTAACGTAGTACACCCATCAGGCCCTTATAAGCTAATCACACACATTCCCCACTTCCGATGTGGGACTAATGGGATATTACATTATCCCCAACTCAATTAGCTTGACGCCCTCGTCAAGGCCGGACATAACCCAGATCGAACCCTAGCATAGTGCATGTGAGGTTAAACTCAGTGGTGGCTCCACGCCGTGATGAGTTCTCGACTCCATCCACGGGTAGCCCTTTCCTACCGAGCCCTCTCACCCTGCCCAAATGCTAGGGTCGGCTCGATACCAAATGTCAAGACCGAAGTCCGATGAGCTAATCGGCCAATAACTCCATTTTGGTCCTTGCAACCAAGGACCAAAATGCTTAAGCTGGCTTACGTAGTACACTCATCGTGCCCTTATAAGCTAATCACACACATTCCCCACTTCCGATGTGGGACTAATGGGATATTACATTATCCCCAACTCAATTAGCTTGACGCCCTCGTCAAGGCCAGACATAACCCAGATCGAACCCTAGCATAGTGCATGTGAGGTTTAACTCAGTGGTGGCTCCGCGCGTGATGAGTTCTCGACTCCATCCACGGTAGCCCTTTCCTACTCGAGCCCTCTCACCCTGCCCAAATGCTAGGTCGGCTCGATACCAAATGTCACGCAACCGAGTCCGATGAGCTAATCGGCCAATAACTCCATTTTGGTCCTTGCAACCACGGACCAAAATGCTTAAGCGGGAGGTAACGTAGTACACTCATCGTGCCCTTATAAGCTAATCACACACATTCCCCACTTCCGATGTGGGACTAATGGGATATTACATTATGACAAAGGTGTACCCCGCCTTTTCATCGATAGAGGTACGATAAATTTAGAGGACTAAATTTTTCTTTTAAGGGGAGAGTGTAACACCCCTCATTTCTAATTTTCAGTATAAGTTTCTAGTTGAAATGTAGGTATCTATTTTAAATTTGATAAAAAAGTCAAAGTATGAATCTGAGAACTTATTCATAAGTGTTGGAGGATTTGTTAAAAGAAAGAATCTGAGGACTTATATGTAAACCCTAAGGACTAAATCGTGAATATGATAAATCCAAGGACTAAACTGTAAAATATACAAAAATACAAGCTTCACTGTTTAAGCCTCTCTGCCTTCGTTCTTAAGGAAGCAGAGAGGGCAGCTCGTGGGTGATCAAAGAAAGAAAGAAAGAAAGAAAGAAGAAGAAGAAGAAGAAGAAGAAGAAAAAATTGGGGTTTTAGGGTTCTTGCTTTAATCTCTTCACTTCGGGTCAAAATTCTCAAAGGCAAGTGTTCTAACCCCATCCTACAGAATTTTTAGTCTCTGTTTTTATGTTGAATAAAAATAAATTGAAGAATTTCTATTTAGAAACTGATATGTCTCTCTTTGGACATAGAACCATGGATTTTGAAGTCTTTTTTCGGTAAACTGACCCCTATACACTGTTTCAGCTATAAGTTTTAGTACAAAATGTGAATTCGGGCAGGAACTATTTTTTTTGAAAATTAGACTCTTATATCTTCCTGTTGACACTGATTTTGTAGATTTTGGACACCGAATACTTACCCAAACATCTAATTCAATTGAGCCTATAGACGCTGTAAAACAGGGTTCAAGATTTCTGACCTGTCGATACTAAAATGCCTATAACTCCCTGTTGAAAATTCGGAATTGTACCAAACTGATTTTATTTGAAACTAGACTTGAAAATCTTTCTTCTGACGTATAGTTTGAGAATTTTGGATTTCAATTGCCTACCCTATTGTCTGTTGAATCCGACCCTATAAATTCTGCAAACCAGTGATTGTGTTTTTGACCTTGTGTTACCAAATCAAAGGTAACTCCGCGTTGAGAACCCTGTTTCGTATGAAATTTGTTCCATCAGAATACAGATTGATATATGGTTCGACCATAGTTTTCTTATGGGTATTGGAGCATAATTGATATTCTGAAATATTTGTTTGATGTGCCACTGGAATTCTGTCCGAAATCGAAGCTTTGGTCGATTTAGCATATTCTGCTCCGTTCCTTTGGATATTTGAATTCGTTTAACCTTCTTATTCGATTTGAGATAAATATGATTGCTTGGAAATTCCTGTACACTCTTGTTTTTATTTCATTCCAAATCCGAATACATTTGTGAGAGATTTGTTCTTTTGTTTCAGTATTGTTTTGAAAAGGCACATGCACGTTCGTTGTTCAGCGTGTGCTTCCGATATATGCTACTTATTGTTAAAACTGCCCTCTTGTACTCTGGTGTATGGGATTGTGCGGACCTTTGCCAGAAATGGTAAAGGGTATCGCTTATTACCCGCTCCGTGGGGTCCCGCTTCTGTGGGATGCGCTTATTACCCCCGCCTGTGGGGTCCCGGCCCGTGGGATATGCTTAGAGCTCGCGATGCTCTACCGCCCCTCGACTTCACCTAGACGTGGGTGGAGGGATCTCCCAGGACGTGGGAGACTTTTGTCAGTTGGTCATTCAGAAATGGATGAATCACATTTCGACCGAGATCCCACCACACCTTCTATATGTTTGATATGACATCCGAGTTTTGGTGAGTTGTTTCTGTTCATGCTCGGATAAGAATGATATGATTGCAACGTTAAGGACCTACGTCTGAGCTTCAGACGATATTTGTTTTGATATGCTCTGAAATGCTTCATTCATCGATGATTTTGTTTCAAAATGTTCCATATGCCGTTGATATGCTTGGAACATTTTATATGCCATTGATAAGCTCGATATGTTTCCTTTGTTCTTGATATGCTCCAATTACTCTATGCCCCAATCTGTCGGGAACCAAATATGTAAGATTGAAGGGACAATTGTGTTTTTGCTCTTAATGATATTATGTCTAATAAATCGAATATTCTGCCTTGTATTTTGGAACTGTATCTCTTTGGAAGTTATACTATTTTGATATGGATATGTTAGTCACTTGTTGAGCTCTTTATGCTCACCCCGTTTGTTGATAAATTTTTTCGGGATAGCATATTGCTTGCTTAAATGTTAAGATTGGGTGAGGCGGTGGAAAGTTTAGAAGATTTTGGGCAGATCTTTGTTAGCATATGTGTATTTGTTGTATAAGATACTCTGCATCTTATGAAATGTGACGATGATTCTAAACCTGTGGATTTTTTTGTGTAAGATAAAGGATCCCTCATGTATAGGATTTTGGAATGTTAAGTTAAATTGTGTAATGATATGATCTTATGGTAATCGTTGGTTTGGTGACTGCATAGACTTCCCCATTTGTGAATTTATATTGTGGCTATTATTTTGATGAGTTGAGTTCGATTGTATGAATTATCGAAAGTGATGAGTGGTATGTTTATGAATTGCACAGGGTTATGAATTTGTAAACTATAGAGGTGAAATTTTGATCTGAATGTTTTCTTAGTGACCTCAAATGTGTGCTTGGATCCTGGGTTAGTTATGATGAAAATTTTAAATATTGTCGATATATTTTGAGGGGCGTGACAGAGGTGGTATCAGAGCACCTGGCTTGGATCCTTCTTCTTATAGTGACCTCAAATGTGTGCTTGGATCCTTTTGGATATGCTATTTGGGTTATCATTGATAGGTTAACAAAATCTGCACATTTCCTACCGATTAATATGACTTATTCGCTTGATAGACTTGCAGATTTATATGTCAGTGAAATAGTAAGACTTCATGGTATTCCAAACGAGATCATCTGGTTCTCCTGTTGCGTCTACTGCTGATCAATTGAGTGGTATCATGCGGACTTTGGAGACTATGGCACAAGTGATGCAACAACAACAACAACCTGCCCAACAAGGGAGTAATGATGGAACAGAGACATCAAACCAAATGGGGTTGGGAATTGGACAGTTTAAGAAGCTTAGTCCTCCCAGTTTTAGTGGTGAGTCTGATCCAATGGTGGCAGAACGATGGATGATGCAGATAGAGAAAATATTTGATGCTCTAAATTACCCTGATGATCGAAAGGTTTTTCTTGCCACCTTTATGCTGGAAGGAGAAGCTGAACACTGGTGGAGAATGATTAAGAGGATGTCTGAAATCAAACATGAGCCAATGACATGGAAGTTATTCCAAGAAAAGTTTAATGATAAATATTTTCCAGATTGTATGAGAGAGCAAAAAGAATTGGAGTTCTTGAATCTTATCCAGGGAAGTATGACGGTTACAAGGTATGAATCTAAATTCACTGAGCTCTCCAGGTTTGCCACACATATGACTGATGATGAATCTAGAAAAGCAAGAAGGTTTGAAAGGGGATTACGACCAGCAATAAGAAGCCGAATGTCAGCTCTAAAATTACAAACATATGCTGATACGGTAGAAAGAGCTTTGAAAATTGAAAGAGACATGGAGGAAATTCAAGAAATCATTGGCAAGAACAAAAGGGACAAATTTACTGGCAAAAGCAGGAGAGAAAATGAATATGAAGCTAGTAACAAGAGGTTTAAGACATCTGGATTTGAGAAAAGGAAACCATTGTGGAGGACTCAGTCATGTGCAAATTATGGATTAAATCATGAAACAAGTCAAGTGTTTTCGGGTGATGGGGCATGTTTTGGTTGTGGAAAGTTGGATCATCAAATAAAAGATTGCCCTTTGAGGAAGAAGAAAGAGCCACTGTCTCCTAGACCCTCAGCCCATGCTAGAGTGTAACGCTTATCACCGAACAAGATTCTAAAGCTTCTAAATCAGTGGTGGAAGGTATTCTTCATGTTTCTAAAAGAAATGCAAAAGTTTTGTTTGATCCCGGCCCAACTTATCGTTTGTTTCACAATACTTTGCTTGTCACTTGGATATTCTACCTAAACCCCTCGGATTATATGTTATATGTAACAACTGCTGTTGGAGATTCATTGGCAACAAACTTGGTCTACCCATCTTGTTTGATCTCTATTGGGGACCACGAACTCCTTGCTGATTTGATTCTCCTAGAAATCCAGGGCTTTGATATTATACTTGGCATGGATTGGTTATCTTCTCATCACGCTAGTATTGATTGTTACAAAAAAATAATTACTTTCTGCATACCAGATCGCCTCTATATTTTTCTTTGAGGGCATTAGGCATGATTTGCCTCCTTGCTTGATATCAGCACTTCAAGTTTACCGCCTTATGCAGAAAGGTTGTTTTTGTTATATGGTGTGTGTAAAGGAGCATTCAAATCAGGAAACCCATTTAGATGAAATTGTAGTGGTCAAAGAATTCCCCGATGTATTCCCGTGATGACTTGCCCGGTTTACCTCTAGATAGAGAGGGTGAATTTGCTATTGATCCGGTCTCCAAGACAACCCCAATATCTAAGCCTCCCTACAGAATGGCACCACTGAAAGCTAGAGGAATTAAAGAAGTAAATACAAGAATTATTAGATAAGGGTTTCATACGACCCAGTATCCCCATGGGGTGCTCCGGTACTATTAGTGAAGAAGAAGGATGGAACATATATCACGACCAAATGTGTGCTTGGATCCTTTTGGATATGCTATTTGGGTAGTGTAACACATTTGGATCCAAGCACACATTTGGATCCCAGAGTGTAACACCCCTCATTTCGAATTTTTTAGACACGTTTCTAGTTGAAATGTAGGTATCTATTTTAAATTTGATAAAAAGTCAAAGTATGAATCTGAGAACTTATTCATAAGTGTTGGAGGATTTGTTAAAAGAAAGAATCTGAGGACTTATATGTAAACCCTAAGGACTAAATCGTGAATATGATAAATCCAAGGACTAAACTGTAAAATATACAAAAATACAAGCTTCACCGTTTAAGCCTCTCTGCCTTCGTTCTTAAGGAAGCAGAGAGGGCAGCTCGTGGGTGATCAAAGAAAGAAAGAAAGAAAGAAAGAAGAAGAAGAAGAAGAAGAAAAAATTGGGGTTTTAGGGTTCTTGCTTTAATCTCTTCACTTCGGGTCAAAATTCTCAAAGGCAAGTGTTCTAATGTCACGACCCGAGTCTGATGAGCTAACTGGCCAATAACTCCATTTTGGTCCTTGCAACCACGGACCAAAATGCTTAAGCGGGAGGTAACGTAGTACACTCATCAGGCCCTTATAAGCTAATCACACACATTCCCCACTTCCGATGTGGGACTAATGGGATATTACATTATGTTGTTTCCTCTTCAGAATGATGTCTCCAAATTACTTGAACCAGTAATTAAAGGTTACTATTCTAGGCAACTTAAAGGTTATGAATTGAATTATCCAACTCATGATTTGGAATTAGCAGCAATTATTTTTTGCTCTACCAAATGTCACGACCCGAAGTCGATGAGCTAATCGGCCAATAACTCCATTTTGGTCCTTGCAACCACGGACAAAAAATGCTTAAGCCGGAGGTAACGTAGTACACTCATCAGCCCTTATAAGCTAATCACACACATTCCCCACTTCCGATGTGGGACTAATGGGATATTACATTATCCCCAACTCAATTAGCTTGACGCCCTCGTCAAGGCGGACATAACCCAGATCGAACCCTAGCACGGTGCATGTGAGGTTAAACTCAGTGGTGGCTCCGCCGTGATGAGTTCTCGACTCCATCCACGGGTAGCCCTTTCCTACTCGAGCCCTCTCACCCTGCCCAAATGCTAGGTCGGCTCGATACCAAATGTCACGACGAGTCCGATGAGCTAAGCGGCCAATAACTCCATTTTGGTCCTGCAACCACGGACCAAAATGCTTAAGCGGAGGTAACGTAGTACACTCATCGGGCCCTTATAAGCTAATCACACACATTCCCCACTTCCGATGTGGGACTAATGGGATATTACATTATGTTGTTTCCTCTTCGAATGATGTCTCCAAATTACTTGAACCAAGAATTAAAGGTTACTATTCTAGGCAACTTAAAGGTTATGAATTGAATTATCCAACTCATGATTTGGAATTAGCAGCAATTATTTTTGCTCTACCAAATGTCACGACCGAAGTCCGATGAGCTAAGCGGCCAATAACTCCATTTTGGTCCTTGCAACCACGGACCAAAATGCTTAAGCCGGAGGTAACGTAGTACACTCATCGTGCCCTTATAAGCTAATCACACACATTCCCCACTTCCGATGTGGGACTAATGGGATATTACATTATCCCCAACTCAATTAGCTTGACGCCCCTCGTCAAGGCCGGACATAACCCAGATCGAACCCTAGCACAAAGTGCATGTGAGGTTAAACTTCAGTGGTGGCTCCCGCCGGTGATGAGTTCTCGACTCCATCCACGGGTAGCCCTTTCCTACCGAGCCCTCTCACCGCCCCAAATGCTAGGTCGGCTCGATACCAAATGTCGACCAGTCGATGAGCTAAGCGGCCAATAACTCCATTTTGGTCCTTGCAACCACGGACCAAAATGCTTTTTTTAAGAGGAGGTAACGTAGTACACTCATCAGCCCCTTATAAGCTAATCACACATTCCCCACTTCCGATGTGGGACTAATGGGATATTACATTATCCCCAACTCAATTAGCTTGACGCCCTCGTCAAGGCCGACATAACCCAGATCGAACCCTAGCATAGTGCATGTGAGGTTTAACTTCAGTGGTGGCTCCACGCCGTGATGAGTTCTCTAACTCCATCCACGGGTAGCCCTTTCCTACTCGAGCCCTCTCACCCTGCCCAAATGCTAGGTCGGCTCGATACCAAATGTCACGACCGAAGTCCGATGAGCTAACGGCCAATAACTCCATTTTGGTCCTTGCAACCACAGACCAAAATGCTTAAGCGGAGGTAACGTAGTACACTCATCAAGCCCTTATAAGCTAATCACACACATTCCCCACTTCCGATGTGGGACTAATGGGATATTACACAGGGTGCTGAGATGGCTGACGTTTTGCTCCGCTCACGCGTCGTTCGCCGCACGCAAAAAAACTGGCCAAAAACTGGCCAAAACAGCCCAAAAACGGGCCAAAACTGGCCATTTTTTGGCTGAGCGAAGCGAAGCGGGCGAGCGGCGGACAGCGAATAACGAGAGGCAGCACCGGCCCCTGCTATCGAACGCCCCATCCAGCCCTGTGCCACCCGGGTGTTCCAGGGTGCTGAGATGGCTGACATTTTGCTCGCTCGCCGTCGTTCGGCCGGCACACAAGAACTGCCCAAAAACTGGCCAAAAAACAGCCCAAAAACGGGCCAAAACTTGCCATTTTGGCTGAGCGAAGCTGGCGCGAAGCGGGCGGACAGCGAGCGAAGCGAGAGGCAGCACCGCCCCTGCTATATCGAATGCCCCATCCAGCCCTGTACCACCGGGGTTCCAGGGCGCTGAGATGGCTGACGTTTTGCTCGCTCACGTCGTTCGCCGCGGCATGCAAGAACTGCCCAAAACTGGCCAAAACAGCCCAATAACGGGCCAAAACTGGCCATTTTGGCTAGGTGTTTAGCGGCGAAGCGGCGGAGAGCTAGCGGCTTGGAAGAAGCAGCACCGCCCCTGCTATACTTAACGCTCCATCCAACCCTGTGCCACCGGGGTTCTAGGGTGCTGAGATGGCTGACGTTTTGCTCCGCTTCACGCCGTTCGCCGTGGCACACAAGAACTGCCAAAAACTGGCCAAAACAGCCCAAAAACGGGCCAAAACTGGCCATTTTGGCTGAGCGAAAAAGCAACGAAGCGGCGGACAGCGAAATAAGCGAGAGGCAGCACCGTCCCTGCTATCTAACGCCCCATCCAGCCCTGTGCCACCCGGGGTTCTAGGGTGCTGAGACGGCTGACGTTTTGCTCTGCTCACGTCGTTCGGCCGCGGCACGCAAGGAGTGCCAAAAACTGGCCAAAACAGCCCAAAACGGGCCAAAACTGGCCATTTTGGCTGAGCGAAATAGGCGGCGACGGCGGACAGACAGCGAAGCGAGAGGCAGCACCGTCCTTGCTATCTGAACGCCCCATCCAGCCCTGTGCCACCCGGGGTTCCAGGGTGCTGAGATGGCTGACGTTTTGTTCGCTCATGTCGTTCGCGCGCACGCAAGAACTGCCCAAAACTGTCCAAAACGCCCAAAAACGGGCCAAAACTGGCCATTTTTGGCTGGCGAAGCCGGAAGCGGGCGGACAGCTTGGCGAAGAGAGGCAGCACCGCCCCAGCTATCTGAACGCCCCATCCAGCCCTGTGCCACCCGGGGTTCCAGGGTGCTGAGATGGCTGACGTTTTGCTCGCTCACGTTGTTCGCTGCGGCACGCAAGAACTGACCAAAACTGGTCAAAACAGCCCAAAAAGGGCAAAAACTGGCCATTTTGGCTGAGCGAGGCGAAGCTGCAAGCGGCGGACACAGCGAAGCGAGAGGCAGCACCGTCCCTGCTATCTGAACGCCCCATCTAGCCCTGTGCCAACCGGGGTTCCAGGGTGCTGAGATGGCTGACGTTTTGCTCCGCTCACGTCGTTTCGCCTGGGCACGCAAGAACTGCCCAAAAACTGGCCAAAACGGCCCAAAAAGCGGCAAAAAACTGGCCATTTTTGGCTGAGCGAAGCGAAAGCAACGCTGGCGGACAGCGGCTTAAGCGAGAGGCAGCACCGCCCCTGTTATATCGAATGCCCCATCCAGCCCTGTGCCACCCGGGGTTCCAGGGTGCTGAGATGGCTGACGCTTTTGCTCCGCTCACGCCGTTAAGCCGCGCGGCACGCAAGGACTGCCAAAAACTGGCCAAAACAGCCAAAAAAGCGGGCCAAAACTGGCCATTTTGGCTGAGCGAAGGAAGCGGAAGCGGCGGACAGCGAAATGGCGAGAGGCAGCACCGCCCCCTGCTATCTGAACGTCCCATCCAGCCCTGTGCCACCCGGGGTTCCAGGGTGCTGAGATGGCTGATGTTTTTGTTCGCCACTTCGTTCGTCGCGGCACACAAGAACTGCCCAAAAACTGGCCAAAACAGCCCAAAAACGGGCCAAAACTGGCCATTTTTGGCTGAGCGAGCCGGCGAAGCGGCGGACAACGAAATGGCGAGAGGCAAAACCGCCCCTGCTATCTGAACGCCCCATCTAGCCCTGTGCCACCCGGGGTTCCAGGGTGCTGAGATGGCTGACGTTTTGCTCGCTCACGTTGTTCGCCGCGGCACGCAAGAACAGACCAAAAACTGGCCAAAACAGCCCAAAAGGGCCAAAACTGGCCATTTTGGCTGAGCTGGCGAAGCTGCGCGCGGACGGACAGACAGCGAAGCGAGAGGCAGCACCGTCACAGCTATCTGAACGCCCCATCCAGCCTTGTGCCACCCGGGGTTCCAGGGTGCTGAGAGGGCTGACGTTTTGCTCCGCCACGCCGTTCCGCCGACGCACGCAAGAACTGCCAAAAAAACTGGCCAAAACGGCCCAAAAAAGCGGGCAAAACTGGCCATTTTTGGCTGAGCGAAGCTAGCGACGAAGCGGCGGACAGCGAAAGCGGAGAGGCAGCACCGTCCCAGCTATCTGAACGCCCCATGCAGCCCTGTGCCACCCGGGGTTCCAGGGTGCTGAGATGGCTGACGTTTTGCTCCGCCACGCCATTCGGGCCGGCACGCAAGAACTGCCCAAAAAACTGGCCAAAACAACCCAAAAACCGCCAAAACTGTCCATTTTGGCTGAGCGAGTGAGCGGCGAGCGGCGGACAGCGAGCGGCGAGAGGCAGCACCGTCCCTGTTATCTGAACGCCCCATCCAGCCCTGTGCCACCCGGGGTTCCAGGGTGCTGAGATGGTGACGTTTTGTTCGCTCACGCCGTTCGGCCGGGCACACAAGAACTGCCCAAAAACTGGCCAAAACTGGACAAAAACGGCCAAAACTGGCCATTTTAGCTGAGCGCGAATTGGCGAAGAGGCAGCACCGCCCCTGCTATCGAACGCCCCATCTAGCCCTGTGCCACCCGGGGTTCCAGGGTGCTGAGATGATGACATTTTGCTCCGCCACGCCGTTCGCCGCGGCACACAAGAACTGCCCAAAAACTGGCCAATACTGGACAAAAAGGGCCAAAACTGGCCATTTTGGCTGAGCGAAGCGGCGAGAGGCAGCACCGCCCCGGCTATCTTTAACGCGCCATCCAGCCCTGTGCCACCCGGGGTTCCAGGGTGCTGAGATGATGACGTTTTGTCCGCCACGTCGTTCGCCGGGCACGCAAGAACTGCCAAAAAAACTGGCCAAAACAGCCTGAAAAAAACGGGCCAAAACTGGCCATTTTTGGCTGAGCGAAGCGAAATGGGCGGTAAGCGAAATAAGAGAGAGGCAGCACCGTCCCCTGCTATCTTAACGCCCCATCCAGCCCTGTGCCACCCGGGGTTCCAGGGTGCTGAGATGTTCGACATTTTGCTCCGCCACGCCGTTCGCCCGGGCACGCAAGAACTGCCCAAAATTGGCCAAAACAGCCCAAAAACGGGCCAAAACTGGCCATTTTGGCTGGCGAAGAAAGCGGGCGAGCCGGCGGACAGCGGCGAAGCAAGAGGCAGCACCGTCCCCTGCTATCTGAACGCCCCATCCAGCCCCCTGTGCCACCCGTGGGGGTTCCAAGGTGCTGAGATGGCTGACATTTTTCGCTCTGCTCACGTCGTTCGGGCCATGGGCACACAAGAACTGCCCAAAAAAATGGCCAAAACTGGCCAAAAACGGGCCAAAACTGGCCATTTTTGGCTGAGCGAGCGATGAGAGAGGCAGCCCCGTCCCTGCTATACGAATGCCCCATCCAGCCCTGTGCCACCCGGGGTTCCAGGGTGCTGAGATGGCTGACATTTTGTTCGCCACGCCGCCGTCGCCGCCGCGGCACGCAAGAGCTGCCCAAAAACTGGCCAAAACAGCCCAAAAACGGGCCAAAACTGGCCATTTTGGCTGGGCGAAGCGAAAAGGCCGAGCGGCGGACAGCGAAGCGGCTAGTGGCAGCACCGCCCCTGCTATCTGAACGACCCATCCAGCCCTGTGCCACCCGGGGTTCCAGGGTGCTGAGATGATGACATTTTGCTCGCCACGCCGTTTTCGGGCCGCGGCACACAAGAACTGCCCAAAAACTGGCCAATACTGGACAAAAAGGGCCAAAACTGGCCATTTTTTGGCTGAGCGAGCGAAGCGAGAGGCAGCACCGCTCCGTCTATCTGAACGCCATCCAGCCCTGTGCCACCCGGGGTTCCAGGGTGCTGAGATGATGACGTTTTGCTCTCGCCACGCCGTTCGCCGTGGGCACGCAAGAACTGCCAAAAACTGGCCAAAACAGGCCATTTTTTTTGGCTGAGCGGGCAGGCGGCGAAGGGCGGACAGCGGCGAAGAGAGGCAGCACCGCCCCAGCTATATTTAACGCCCCATCCAGCCCCTGTGCCACCCGGTGGTTCCAGGGTGCTGAGATGGTTGACGTTTTGCTCGCTCACGCCGTTCGGCGCGGCACACAAGAACTGCCCAAAAACTGGCCAAAACAGCCCAAAAAACGGGCCAAAACTGGCCATTTTTGGCTGAGCGAAGCGAAGGGCGAAGGCGGACAGCGAAAGCGGCGAGAGGCAGCACCGCCCCTGCTATATTTAACGCCCCATCCAGCCCTGTGCCACCCGGGGTTCCAGGGTGCTGAGATGGCTGACGTTTTGCTCGCCACGCCGTTTCGCCACGCACGCAAGAACTGCCCAAAAACTGGCCAAAACGCCAAAAACGGGCCAAAACTGGCCATTTTTTGGCTGAGCGAAGCGAAATGGCGGGCGGACAGCGAGCGAGGCAGAGGCAGCACCGTCCTTGCTATCTTAACGCCCCATCCAGCCCTGTGCCACCCGGGGTTCCAGGGTGCTGAGATGGCTGACGTTTTGCTCCGCTCCCCGCCGTTCGCCAAGGCACGCAAGAACTGCCCAACAACTGGCCAAAACAGCCGAAAAACAGGCCAAAACTGGCCATTTTTGGCTGAGCGAAAGCGAAGCGGCGGCGGGCGGACAGCAAGCGAAGCAAGAGGCAGCACCGCCCCTGCTATCTGAACGCCCCATCCAGCCCTGTGCCACCCGTGGGGGTTCCAAGGTGCTGAGATGGCTGACGTTTTCACTCTGCTCACGCGTCGTTCGCCGCGGCACACAAGAACTGCCCAAAAACTGGCCAAAACTGGCCAAAAAACGGGCCAAAACTGGCCATTTTGGCTGAGCGAAAGCAAAGCGAGAGGCAGCACCGCCCCTGCTATATGAACACCCCATCCAGCCCTGCCACCCGGGGTTCCAGGGTGCTGAGATGGCTGACGTTTTGCTCGCTCCACGTCGTTCGCCGCGGCACGCAAGAACTGCCCAAAAGCTGGCCAAAACAGCCCAAAAACGGGCCAAAACTGGCCATTTTGGCTGAGCGAGCGGGCGAAAGGGCGGGACAGCGAAGCGAGAGGCAGCACCGCCCCTGCTACACTAACGCCCCATCCAGCCCTGTGTCACCCGGGGTTCCAGGGTGCTGAGATGGCTGGCGTTTTCTTTTGGCTTCGCCGTTCGCCGCGTCACACAAGAACTGCCTAAAAACTGGCCAAAAACAGCCCAAAAACCGCCAAAACTGGCCATTTTTTGGCTGAGCGAAGCGAAATGGCGAGAGGCAGCACCGCCCCTGTTATATGAACACCCCATCCAGCCCTGTGCCACCCGGGGTTCCAGGGTGCTGAGATGGCTGACGCGTTTTGCTCCGCCACGTCGTTCGCCGCGGCACGCAAGAACTGCCCAAAAACTGGCCAAAACAGCCAAAAAAGGGGCCAAAACTGGCCATTTTGGCTGAGCTGGCGGCGGGGCGAGCGGCGGACAGCGAAATAAACGAGAGGCAGCACCACCTCCCCTGCTATCGAATGCCCCATCCAGCCCCGTGCCACCGGGGTTCCAGGGTGCTCGCGATGGCTGACGTTTTGCTCCGCCACGCCGTTCGCCGCGCACGCAAGAACTGCCCAAAAACTGGCCAAAACAGCCCAAAAAAGGCCCAAAATTGGCCATTTTTGGCTGAGCGGGCGAGCGGCGGACAGCGACAAGCGAAGGAGAGGCAGCACCGCCCCTACTATATTTAACGCCCCATCCAGCCCTGTACCCACCCGGGGTTCCAGGGTGCTGAGATGGATGACGTTTTTGCTCCGCTCACGCCGTTCGCCGCGTTACGCAAGAACTGCCCAAAAACTGGCCAAAACAGCCCAAAAACAGGCCAAAACTGGCCATTTTGGCAGAGCTGGCGAAGCGGCGAAGCGGCGGACAACGAGCGAACGAGAGGCAGCACCGCCCCTGCTATCTTAACGCCCCATCCAGCCCTGTGCCACCGGGGTTCCAGGGTGCTGAGATGGCTGACGTTTTGCTCCGCCACGCCCTTCGCCGCGGCACGCAAGAACTGCCCAAAAACTGGCCAAAACAGCCCAAAAACGGGCCAAAACTGGCCATTTTTTGGCTGAGCGAAGCGGCGAAGCGGCGGACAGCGAAGCGAAGCGAGAGGCAGCACTGTCCCTGCTATATTGAACGCCCCATCCAGCCCTGTGCCACCCGGGGTTCCAGGGTGCTGAGATGGCTGACGTTTTGCTCCGCTCACGCCGTTCGCCGCGGCACGCAAGAACTGCCAAAAAACTGGTCAAAACAGCCCAAAAAAGGGCCAAAATTGGCCATTTTTGTCGGAGCGGGCGGGCGGCGAGCGGCGGACAGCGAAATGAAGCGAGAGGCAACACCGTCCCTGCTATACGAACGCCCCATCAGCCCTGTGCCACCCTGGTGGTTCCAGGGTGCTGAGATGGCTGACGTTTTTGCTCGCCACGCCGTTCGCCGCGTGGCACGCAAGAACTGCCCAAAAAAACTGGCCAAAACAGCCCAAAAATGGGCCAAAACTGGCCATTTTGGCTGAGCGAAGCGAAGCGACGAAGCGGGCGGACAGCGAATGGCGAGAGGCAGCACCGCCCCTTCTATATTTAACGCCCCATCCAGCCCTGTACACCCGGGGTTCCAGGGTGCTGAGATGGCTGACGTTTTGCTCCGCTCACGTCGTTCGCCGCGGCACGCAAGAACTGCCCAAAAACTGGCCAAAACAACCCAAAAACGGGCCAAAACTGGCCATTTTTGGCTGAGCGAGCGAGCGGCGAGCGGCGGACAGCGAGCGAAGCGAGAGGCAGCACCGTCCCTGCTATACGAATGCCCCATCCAGCCCTGTGCCACCCGGGGGGTTCCAGGGTGCTGAGATGGCTGACGTTTTGCTCCGCTCACGTCGTTCGCCGCGGCACACAAGAACTGCCCAAAAACTAGCCAAAACAGGCCAAAAAACGGGCCAAAACTGGCCATTTTTGGCTGAGCGAAGCGAAGCAGCGAGCGGCGGACAGACAGCGGAGAGGCAGCACCGGCCCCTGCTATACTGAACGCCCCATCCAGCCCTGTGCCACCCGGGGTTCCAGGGTGCTGAGATGGCTGACGTTTTGTTCCTCTCACGCCGTGCTCGCCCGGGCACGCAAGAACTGCCCAAAAAACTGGCCAAAACAGCCAAAACGGGCCAAAACTGGCCATTTTTTGGCTGAGCGAGCGAAGCAGCGAAGCGGCGGACAGCGAGCGCAGGCGAGAGGCAGCACCGCCCCTGCTATATTTAACGCCCCATCCAGCCCCTGTGCCAACCGGGGGTTCCAGGGTGCTGAGATGGCTGACGTTTTGTCCGCCACGCCGTTCGCCGCGGCACGCAAGAACTGCCCAAAAAACTGGCCAAAACAGCCCAAAACGGGCCAAAACTGGACATTTTTGGCTGAGCGGCGGCGAAGCGGGCGAGCGGCGGAAGCGACAGCGAAGCCGGAGAGGCAGCACCGTCCCTGCTATACGAACGCCCCATCCAGCCCCTGTGCCACCCGGGGGTTCCAGGGTGCTGAGATGGCTGACATTTTGTTCTCTCACGTCGCCGCCGCGGCACGCAAGAACTGCCCAAAAAACTGGCCAAAACAGCCCAAAAACGGGCCAAAACTGGCCATTTTGGCTGAGCGAGCGAGCAGGCGAGCGGCGGACAGCGAAGCGAGGCGAGAGGCAGCACCGCCCCTGCTATACGAACGCCCCATCCAGCCCTGTGCCAACCGGGGTTCCAGGGTGCTGAGATGGCTGACGTTTTGTTCGGCCACGCCGTTCACCGCGGCACGCAAGAACTGCCAAAAAACTGGCCAAAACAGCCCAAAAACGGGCCAAAACTGGCCATTTTTGGCTGAGCGAGCGAAGGGCGAGCGGCGGACAGCGAGCGAAGGCGAGAGGCAGCACCGTCCCCTGCTATATTTAACGCCCCATCCAGCCCTGTGCCACCCGGGGGTTCCAGGGTGCTGAGATGGCTGACATTTTGTTCGCCACGCCGTTCCGCCGCGGCACGCAAGAACTGCCCAAAAACTGGCCAAAACAGCCAAAAAACGGGCCAAAACTGGCCATTTTTGGCTGAGCGGGCGAGCGGCGCGAAGGCGGGAGCAATAAGCGAGAGGCAGCACCGCCCCTGCTATACGAACGCCCCATCCAGCCCCGCCACCCGGGGGTTCCAGGGTGCTGAGATGGCTGACGTTTTGTTCGCCACGTCGTTCGCGCGCACGCAAGAACTGCCCAAAACTGGCCAAAACAGCCCAAAAACGGGCCAAAACTGGCCATTTTTGGCTGAGCGGGCGAGAGGCAGCACCGTCCCTGCTATACGAACGCCCCATCCAGCCCTGTGCCACCCGGGGGTTCCAGGGTGCTGAGATGGCTGACGTTTTGCTCCGCTCACGTCGTTCGCCGCGGCACGCAAGAACTGCCCAAAAACTGGCCAAAACAGCCCAAAACGGGCCAAAACTGGCCATTTTTGGCTGAGCGAGCGAGCGGCGAGCGGCGGACAGCGAGCGAAGCGAGAGGCAGCACCGTCCCTGCTATACGAACGCCCCATCCAGCCCTGTGCCACCCGGGGGGTTCCAGGGTGCTGAGATGGCTGACGTTTTGCTCCGCTCACGTCGTTCGCCGCGGCACGCAAGAACTGCCCAAAAACTGGCCAAAACAGCCCAAAAACGGGCCAAAACTGGCCATTTTTGGCTGAGCGAGCGAGCGGCGAGCGGCGGACAGCGAGCGAAGCGAGAGGCAGCACCGTCCCTGCTA
The DNA here is from genome assembly GCA_900464855.2 of Musa schizocarpa. NCBI lineage: Eukaryota > Viridiplantae > Streptophyta > Magnoliopsida > Zingiberales > Musaceae > Musa > Musa schizocarpa. Next base: position 64,434 of record UBIG03000066.1, read on the forward strand.
TACGAACGCCCCATCCAGCCCTGTGCCACACCGGGGGTTCCAGGGTGCTGAGATGGCTGACGCTTTTGTTCGCCACGTCGTTTCGCCGTGGCACGCAAGAACTGCCCAAAAACTGGCCAAAACAGCTCAAAAAACGGGCCAAAACTGGCCATTTTTGGCTGAGCGGGCGAGCGGCGAAGCGGCGGACAGCGAGCGGGCGAGAGGCAGCACCGTCCCTGCTATATTTAACGCCCCATCCAGCCCTGTGCCACCCGGGGGGTTCCAGGGTGCTGAGATGGTTGACGTTTTGCTCCGCCACGCCGTTCGCCGCGGCACGCAAGAACTGCCCAAAACTGGCCAAAACAGCCAAAAAAACGGGCCAAAACTGGCCATTTTGGCTGAGCGGGCGGAAGGCGAGCGGCGGGCAGCGAAGCTAAGCGAGAGGCAGCACCGTCCCCTGCTATACGAACGCCCCATCCAGCCCTGTGCCACCCGGGGTTCCAGGGTGCTGAGATGGCTGACGTTTTTGTTCGCCACGTCGTTCGCCAGGGCACGCAAGAACTGCCCAAAAACTGGCCAAAACAGCCC